>ML111301.1:0-107268 GCA_003697995.1 Taxidea taxus jeffersonii
TGTGCTCGCTCTCTCTCTCTCTCTAACAAATAAATAAATAAAATCTTTAAAAAAAAAAAAAGACAGCAAGCAAATGGGATTTCTCATATCTTGTGTGTACCAAATTTATATGTAGATAAAGTGATGAAAGCAAGTACACATTTTAATACAGAGAGGTTATTTCATGGAGCACAGATCTCTCTTTCATACTGAAGAACTGAGGCCCTGTTTTCCTTCCTGTACAGGTGCCACTGTTACTGCAGGACCAAGGAGTGAATCAGTTGCCTTCTGCTGCTGCCCACTCCTATCCACTCCCATCACACATTTTGGGTATTTACCTCCTTAGGCAGAGATGCGGAGACCAGGAGTATTTGTAGCCCTTCATCCTATTTGACCATATTCAGGTATCAGGCCCCAAATATCGTAGACAAACACAAGACCCTGCTGCCATATCCATCTTGTAGTCTCTTTGCATCTACTCTTTACTCCAGATGTGCGACTACCAGTGACTTGGCTGTTGTGTAGGCAACTGTTTCTGAGGGTCAAGCCTCGCATGTTTTAGGAAATCAACCTGGTGTTCCTGCTTGAATATTTTCCTGCTTCCCCTTTCTACATTGCCATGTTATTTCTTTTTATGTGATAGTAAGGGTTAATTGTTCATTAGAAATAATTGGCCCATGTAGCTATTAATGATCAGTTTGCTACTTATTTATTTATTTTTTTCTGGCATTAAAAAAGAATACTTCTAATGATGAAAAGATTTTTTAAATATTTCCTCAAGAATGGTAAGTTTGAGAATTATTTTAGTTCTTTTTTTTTTCTTTGATCAACACTTCTGACTTCATTTTTTCCCTTCCTACCATTTTTGAAGATGTTGACATGTCAGAATTTTAGGGCATAGTAGCTTTCCCCCATTACCTTTAGATCAGGTAGTCTTTTTTATTAAATATGTATTTTTTCATGATTTCCTTTTCATCTAATGCTTGAAGCCATCTAAAATTTATTTTAGTTTAAAAAATGAAGCTCTAAACATTTTTGTAAACAGATAACTATTTCAACATCTTTTAACTCTTTCCTCTCCCTTCAACAGCAACTCTATCATAAATGCAGTCTTATACTGGTATTAAAAATCAATCCTGGGGTGCCTAGGTGGCTCAGTTGGTTAGACAACTGCCTTCAACTCAGGTCATGATTGTGGAGTCTTGGGATCAAGTCCTGCATCAGGCTTCCTGCTCAGCAGGGGTAGTCTGCTTCTCCCTCTGATCCTCTCTCCTCTTATGCTGTCTATCACTCTCTCACAAAAAAAAAAAGAAAGAAAGAAAGAAAGAAAATCAATCCCAACTCTCTTTTCTGTTTCATTAGTCAGTCTGTTTATTTTTGTAAATGCAATGTGTTTGCATAAACACTTTTTGGTTTAAATGATTTCCATGTAATGAGGATATTAACTCCATATCATCTGTATTCTTCATCTGCATTAAAGTCTTTATGGTATTTTTAATGTACTAAATTTTCTTACCTGATAATCCTATCTCTATAGGATGGGATTATGTTAATGATATAGTGAAGAAAAAATACACTATTTTCTCCTCCCTGAAAGAAAAGAGAAAGCCAGTTAGAAAATTTAAGGAAAAGAAGAAAATTTCAGCTTACTGATGTTAACTGTGCACTTTCTTTGTAACCTTAATTATGTTGAGATATGTTCCTTTTATGCCTAGTTTATTTTAAAGCGTTTTTATCATGAATGGGTATGGAATTTTGCCATATGTTTTTTTCCTTTGTCTATTGAGATTATACGTTTTTTTTCATTCTATTAATGTAAGTATCACATTGGTTGAATTGCATATATTGAACCATCCTTGCATCCCTCAATAAATCCCACTTTATAATGATGAATGATACTTTTAATGTGCTGCTGAATTGGTTTGTTAGTCTTTTATCGAGAATTTTTGATATATATCCATCATTGGCCAATAGTTTCACTTCTAGTAGTGTCCTTTTCTGGTTTTGGTGTCAGGAAAATGCTTGCTTTCTAAAATGAGTTTGAAAGTGTTCCATCATCTTTGATTATTTGGAATGGTTTGAGAAGAATTGGTGTTAATTCTTTAAATGTTTGGTAAAATTCACCAGTGAAGCCGTATGGTCCTGGGCTTTTCTTCACTGGAAGATTTTTGATTACTGATTCAATTTTGTTACTAGTAATTCGTCTATTCAGATTTTCTATTTTTTTCCCTGATTTCTTCTTGGTAAGTTGTATGTTTCTAAGAATTTTTCCATTTCCTCTAGGTTGTCCAGTTTGTTGGTATATAGTTGTTCACAGTAGCCTCTTCTGATTCTTTGAATTTCTGTAATGTATGTTGTAATGTGCCCCTTTCTTTTCCCCACACTTAAAAATGTTTACATGTGCTCAGGAATTCATTTTTAGAAATAGGCATTACCTTTAGCACAGCGGAAGCGTGGGTAGTTACTATGTTTTGATAGAAAATACCACTTTTTAACAAGTTGCAATATAGATTAATTTAGATTTGGCTCTTGATAGCTTCATCTCCATTTTCTCTCTTTTCCCACAGGTGATCAAAGCCAGCATTTGTTTAGGATTATGATGCCTTACTCTTTACCAATATCTTTTTTTTTTAATTAACATATAATGTGTTATTGTGTCAGGGGTACAGGTCTGTGAATTATCAGTCTTGCACAATTCCCCTCTCCAATGTCTGTCACCCAGCCAACCCATCCCTCCCATCCCCATCCCCCCCAGCAACCCTGTGTCATTTTTTTTTGTTCTTTTTTATTTTTTTTTCTTTAAGCTTTTTTATTTAAACATATAATGTAACCCCACCCCCCTCTCCCAACCCTCTCCCCCCCACCCCCCTCAGTTTGTTTTATGACATTAAGAGTCTCTTTTGGTTTGTCTCCCTCCCGATCCCATCTTGTTTCATTTTTTCTTTTCCTACCCCCTTAGCCCCCACCCCCGTTGCATCTCCACTTCCTCATATCAGGGAGATCATTTTTTTATTTATAATTTTTTTGATTTGAGTCCTTTCTCTTTCTTCCTTAGTTAGTCTAGCTAGGGTTTTTTGGATTTTGTTCTTTTTTTTTTTTTTCAATTTTGTTTATCTTTTCACAGAATCAGCTCTTAGTTTAGTTAATCTTCTCTAGTGTTTCTCTGTTCTATTTTATTTTATTTTTTTTATCTTATCAATTATTTTCTTTCCTCTGCTAACATTGGGCCCAGCTTCTTCTTCTTTTTCTAGTTCCTTAAGATACAGTGTTAGGATGCTTATTTGGGATCTTTGTTGCTTCTTTCTTTCTTTCTTTTTTAAAGATTTTATTTATTTGAGCAGGGGAGAGAATGAGTAAACAGGAGTGCAAGAGGAGGGAGAGGGAGAAGCAGACTCCTTGCTGAGCAGGAAGCCTGTTGTGGGGCTCAGTCCAAGGACTCTGGGATTATGACCTGAGCCAAGGGCAGATGCTTAACCCACTGAGCCACCCAGGCACCCCTCTTTATTACTTCTTAATGTAGACATTTACTGCAATGAACTTCCCTCTTAGAATTGCTTTTGCTACATACCATAAGTTCTGGTTTGTTGTGTTTTTGCCTCAAGAAACTCTTTTCTTTTTTCATTAATTTCTTCTTTATTGGTTGTTCAGGAGAGTGGTTAAGTTTCATGTGCTTGTGAATTTTCCAGTTTTCTTCTTTTTATTGATTTCTAGTTTATGCCATTGTGGTCAGAGAACATACTGGTAAGATTTCAGTTTTCTTGAATTTGCTAAGATAGTTACATGGCCTGTCAAATTGTCTATCTTAGAAAATGTTCCATGTGTTTTTTTGAGAAGAATGTGTATATTCAGCTATTATTGGATAGAATGTTCAATAAATAACTATTAAGTCCATTTGGTCTATATTGTTCAAATCCACTGTTTCCTTACTGTTCTCTGTCTGGATGATCTATCCATTGTTGAGAGTAGGGTATTAAAGTCCCCACCTATTGCACTATTGTTTTATTCTCCTTTTAGCTTGTTAGTTTTTGTTTTATATATTTAGGTACTCCAATGTTGGGTGAATAAATATTTACAGTTGTTATATCTTTTTGATGTATTAACACCTTTATCATTATATAGTGATCTTCTTGGTCTATTTTTCCTTTTTTTTTTTTCCCCCAGTTTAAAGTCTAGTTTATCTGAGAGAAGTATAGCTACCCTGATTTTGTTGGTCACTCTTAGCTTGAAATGTCTTTTTCCATCCCTTCATGCTCAGTCTGTGTGTGTCCCTAAGGCTAAAGTGAGTCTTTTGTAGGCAATATGTTGTCAGATTTAGGGATTTTTTATCCATTTATCCTTTTAAAATCTTTTAATTGGTGAATTTATGTTTGAAGCAATTACTGATAAGTAAGGGCTTACTGTTGCCATTGTTGGTTGTTTTCTGTTCCTTATCTTGTTGTCTTTTCTTGTGTTTTGATGTCTTTTGGTATCAGCATGCTTGATTTTTTTATTTGTATTTTTTTGCACTTGAACAATTAGTATTTACTTTTCTTTTTAAAAATTTTATTTAAATGTAATTAATTAACATAGAATATATTATTTGTTTCAGGGGTATAGGTCTGTGATTCCTCAGTCTCATATAATACCCAGTGCTCATTACAATACATACCCTCCCCAGTGTCCATCACCCAGTTACCCCATCCCTCTACCCCTTCTCTCCCCCCCAGCAACCCTCAGTTTGTTTTCTATGATTAAGAGTCACTTTTATGTTTTTTTTTCTCTCTCTGGTTTCGTCTTGTTTAATTTTTTTCCTCTCTTCCCCTATGATTCTCTCCTTTGTTTCTTAAATTTCACATATCAGTGAGGTCATATGATAATTGTCTTTCTCTGATTGACTTATTTCACTTAGCATAAATGTGCTTTAATTTCTTTATCGTATTCTTTTGTGTAATTACTACTGGATTTTCCTTTGTGGTTACCATGAGGAATACATAAAGTATCTTAAATTATATAAATATATAATTTATACTATATATTTATATAATAAATAAAAATTTATATAATAAATAAATTCATCATACATATATTATTTATTTATTTATTTATATTTTATTTTATTAATTTATTATAATATATAAATATATTTATATAAAAATTTATATAATAAATAAAAACATAATACCCTACTTGAAACTGACATATTAGCTTCAATAGAATTCATAAACTTTACACTTTTACTTCTCCTCGCATTTTAGATTGTTGCTATTATGGTGCTCGTTTCGGCAGCACATAGACTAGATTGTTGCTGTTATGGTTTACATGTTTTTAATACTGCGTGACTAGTAACAGTTTATTGCAGTTATGCTTATTTTTACTATGTTCATTTTTTAAAACTTTTAAACTAGAGTTGTAAGCGAGTTATTTATACACCCCTATTATCATACTGCAGAATCTAACCATGACTACTTATTTATATTACTGGTGAGCTTGATACTACCTTTTTTATGTTTTCATGGTTTTAATAACTTCCACTCAAAGAACTACTTTCCTTTTAGCATTTCTTGAAAGACATATCTGATGGTAATGAACTCCCTTGGCTTTTATTTGTTTGGGAAAGTCTTTATCCATTCCTTCCTTCTGAAGAACTGTTTTGCCAGGTATACAATTCTTATTTGACCGTTATTTTCTATCAGTATTTTCCTCTGGCTTGAAAAGTTTCTGTTGAGAAATTTGCTGATAATCTTAAGGAGGGAGATTCTCTTGCATGTAATTTTTCTCTTCTCTTGCTCCTCTTAAAGGTTTTTTTTTTTTTTTTTTGTCTTTGATTTTTGACAATTTAATTATAATGTGTCTCAGTGTAGTTCTATTCAGGTTCAGTTTATTTGGAGTCTTTTGGGCTTTGTGGATCTGGGTGTCCATTTTTCTCCCCTGGTTTGGGAAGTTTTCAGCCATTATTGTTTTAAAAGCACTTTCTGTTCCTGTCCCTTTTTCTGTATTTTGTTTCTTTTCATTGTCTCCCATAACTCCCATAGGCTTTCTTTACACTTTTTCCCCCCCTCCTGACTGGGTAATTTCCAGTGACCTATCTTCCAGGTTGCTGTTTCTTTCTTTTGCATGGTTGAGTCTGTTTTGGAAACTCTCTGTTGTATTTTTTAGTTCAGTTATTGTATTTTTCAATTCCATTTTTTTTTTTTTTATGGTTGCTATTTCCTTGTCAAACTTCTGTTTTGTTCATGCATTATTCTTCTAATTGCATTTAGTGGTCTGTCTGTGTTTTCTTATAGTCCCCCAAATTCCTTAAAAGAAGTATTTTGAATTCTTTGCCCGACAATTCATAGATCTCGGTTTCTTTAGGGTCAGTTATTGGAGCTTTATTGATTTCTTTTGGTGGTATCACATTAATTTGTGTGATCTTTGCTTCCTCTGTTGGTATCTGTGCAGATGAGTAATCAAGCCCCCCTTCCAGATTTTATAGGTTTGCTTTGGCAGAGTCAGTTCTTTACCAGTCAGCTCAGTTTGGGTTTCTGGACGTGTCTGCTGGTAGTGTCTTTGGGTATGTCGGGCCTGTTATTAGAGTCTGTTTTGAGGCAAGGCAGCTGGTCGAGCACCGAGGACAGGGTTGAGGGGTGGAGAGTAAACTCCTGGCTAGAAAACAGTTGGATGGGACTGATGGCTTTGTTCCCTAGCAAAGTGAGGCTGTAGGATGGGCTCTGTGGTTGCCTGCATTCTCTGGTCAGGCTTTATAGATGTTTGGGTGGTGCTATATTCAGTTGTAGATGGAGCTTAAAATTAGTTTCTCTACCCTGGCAGGGCAGCGGGATGGGACTCAGGACCTGTATAGCTCATTGTTTGGGGATCCAAATCAAGCCAGAGTGTGCAATCAATTCCCTGGTCAAGTAAGGCCACCAGTTTTGCTCTCCAGATGTAGGAAGCCCTGGGCTATGCTCTCTCTTCAAGTACCCACTGTACACAGGACTATTGAAAGGGCTGTGCAGGTTCCCTGGTTGGATAGGCTGAAGGCTGTAATCAGTGATGAGTGGGTCTATGAATTAGCTTCCCTACCTAGGTGGGCAAAGAAGTAGCTCTAAAGCTGGTAAAGCCCTTTGTTCTCTTAACTGCAGCCAAACTGCTCTCCAAGTTCCCTGACCAAACAGCAGCTCTGGCTTTGCTCTGTGAGATTTTGGCTCTCCTCTCAGCTGGGCCTCACAGTTTCCAGGAGCTGTTGCCAGACCTTCTGGTCAGTTGAGGCTGAAAGACTCAGCAGGTGGGGCTATGATTCGTCTTTTTTGGGGGGGGGGCAATGGGGAAGGGGCTACTCCAAGCTACTCTCATTTTCCCAAACAGACTCTGATTGTGAAGGGCTGGAAGCTACTCTCAGCCTTGGCTGTGAATTAATCCCCCTGCCTGAGCGTAGACTGGAAATGCTTCATGTTCATTATAGCTTTGCCTGCCTACCTCTTGGCTCAAGTGCCCCTGGGCTGCCCTGCTTCTAGGAGTTGGAGTCAGCCCTCCTGTTTAGATGGGGCTGGAAGACACTCTCCAAAGTGAGCGGGGCTGTGTTTCAGTTCCTTGCCTGGGGGTGGGCAGACTGGGCTGTATAGCTGGCAGAACTCCTCATTTGAGGATCTGAATCAGGGAGATCTGCCCCACAATGGAGTTTCCTGGTCAGAATGAACCCTAGGTTCTGCAGATGAGAGAAGCTGTTGGGATGACTACTTGGGCACTGCAGATATGAATTCAGTCTGCTAAGATCTGTGGGCTGGTTGCTTCAAGTCCCTCCCTCTTCTCCATCATAATGAGATTCCTGGTTGAGCCCTGTAGATTTCCCTGCAATCTCCATGGGGCTCCCACAATGTGATTCAGATGGTGGAAGGATGCTGGTTGTACTCCAGAGTTCTTTTCGGATGGGAGGGACTGGAAACTCAGGGGAGAACTGCATGGCCTGAGGGAAGGGCCATTCAGTCAATGTGTGGCTGCTTCTCTTACCCTTCTAAGGCAGTCTGTCTTGGTTTCTGAGGTATAGGTGGTGCTTCAGCCTCATCCTTGTGTTCTAGAATTCTCTCAGTGGTGTCTTGTCCTTGAATAGTTGTTATTTTAGTTTTTTTTGTTTGTTTGTTTGTTTGTGGTAGGGGAGGAAAATCAGGAACAACTTAATGTTGCCATCTTGGTCCAGTTACTATAGTTTTATAAAACTCTTCTTATCATGCAGGTTTCTGTTCCCATTAAGAATTTTTTTGCTATGGGACACCCGGGTGGCTCAGTCAGTTAAGTGTCTGCCTTCAGCTCAAGTCATGATCCCAGGATCCTAGGTCCTTGCTCAGCCAGAAGCCTGCTTCTCCCTCTGCCTGCTGCTCCCCCTACTTGTGCTCTCTCTCTGTCAAATAAATCAATAAAATCTTCCAGAAAGAACTTTTTTGCTATGTTTATGAGGTGTCTGAGTGGCTGAGTTAGTTGAGCGTCCAGCTCTTGGTTTCAGCTCAGGTCATGATCTCAGGGTCCTGAGATTAAGCCCCAGTTGGGGCTCGGTGCTCAGCAGAGAGTGTCCTTGAGATCCTCTCCCTCTCCCTCTATCCCTTCCCCCACTTCCTCACTCTCTCTGCCTCTCAAATAATAAATAAATCTTAAAAAAAAAGAGGATTTTTTGCTATGTTTAAAGCTTCATTCTTCGGTATAAACTTAACAGTTAATTTGTTAAGTTCTATGACAAAAATCCCATTGGTATTTGTATTGAAATAACATCACATTTATACATTTACATATATTAACATTTTTATTGTGGTTAGTTCTTCTATCCAGGGATATGGCTTATCTCTCCATTTTTTTCCATGTCCTCTTTTGTCTATTTTATAATTGTCTTTGTAAAGAGCACACACATATTTTGTTAGATCTATTCCTATGAACCTTATAGATTATGCTGCTAGTCAGGTGGGATCTTTATATTTCTATTACTTTTTCCAATTTTTAAAAGAATTTTAAATTACAGTATTACCAGGAAGATGGATTCTGTTTTGTATCAAAAGTAACATCTTTCATAGTGTTTAAATTTCTTTCTCTTTTGTCTCTGGGAGAAAGTTGAATTCTTTGAATACAACTCTGAGTATAATAAAAAAATTTTCAAGGTGCCATCAAAGTTCATTTAATTCTCTTTTCTTAAACTACCATACATTGATATAGCAATGACATTTAATGATCTTTTCCAAGATGAAGGCTGAGGAGTTGTTGTGATATATTTTAATTCTTTAGCATTAAAATCTTCTCGCTTTTGTCTTCCAGTATCAATGTAAAGCTTCCTAAATGCTTTATAGGTCTTTGATCAATAACCTAGAATTATTTTACAGAAAGCTCATTTAAAAAATTATAATGATCTTTCTGCAGTTTCTTACTAAGTGAGGGGAAATACAATTCAGCCTATTTGTAACTTGTTTTGTTATTTCTTTTAGTTACGGTGAAGTGTGTGCCTTTTCAAAAGGCCCATGCTAATTATTATTTTGATGTCAATATTGACAGTGGAATTTATGTTATTTCTATTACTTAAGAAATCTTATTTTCCTTGCTGTTGTGCACATTTGAATTATATTGAACTTGGGGAGGAGTTTATTTTTGCGGTGGAAACCATATATCAATGTATTTCATAACAGCTAGATAAAGGTCATTCATATTTTGCCTTTTCTGTTCAGTGATTTTATCAATTGAGCATTTTGAAATAAGATGATTGACATGCTGTCATCTTTCCTCTGAACTTTAACCTTTGGTTATTTGAAAACTCTAGATATTGTAAAATTATGTTTGATTATTCTTGAGGGTGCTGGATGTGCCACAGAATACATGAATTACTAAATACTTCAGCTTACACCTACTTAACTAGCCAGTAAAAATGCCCTAAACAGCACCAAAAGGGAAGTAAGATTTGTTTTTTGAGTGAAACACAGGAAAAATGACTTTTCAAATGACTTAAACTTTAAATTATGTACACATTTTGAGACATTGAGGATTATATGTAAGTACTTTTTGCTTATATGACATCTGAGAAATGGCTGTCATTTCTAAAATGTACTGTTCTTTGAATATTTGTGAATTTGTAAAGTTTTTATATTTTATATTGTTGGTGTCTCTGATTTGATAAATTATCTGTAAATATCCTTTCCCATTTTTGTATGGGAATCTTGCCAATTTTTTTGCTTATTCATGAGAATTTTTTTATATGTAAAAGATGTCAGCCTACTGTCAATCACATATGCAAGAGTTTTCCAGGTTAATATTTGCTTTTAAGTAAAGATTTTTTTGAAATTGTTTCAAAACTACAAGAAAAATTATGACGTCAGTACAAAGAACTCCCACATCTCCTCTTACCAGATTCCTAATTGGTAATATTTTAGCTCATTTACTTCATCACCCTCTATCTTTTTTTCCAATATGCCTTTTACTGACAATATTTTCTATCACCTTTAATAGTTGGCGAGTGTTTTCTCAAAATGAGGACACTCTCCTATGTAGTCAATATATAACCTCCTAGTCCAGGAATCAACATTGACAACACAGTATCATCTAGTCTTCACACCCCATTCATATTTCACCAACCATCCAAACAATGTCACTTTTTCCTTCTTGGCCTGGGATTCAATCCAAGAGCACATGTTATATTTGGTTGTCTTATCTCATAATCTACTTTGGTCTGGAGCAGTTCTCACCTTTCTCTGTCTTTGGTATCCCTTATGGTTTTAGAGGTACAGGCATTTCATTCTTTAGGATCAGCCTCCACCTGGGTCCATCTGATGCTTCCTCATCGCTCAGGCCATGCATTCTTGCCAGGAATACTGCAGAAGTGATGCTGACTCTCCTCAGTACACCACATCTAGAGGATCTAGAGGTGGTACACTTTATCAGTCTGTCTCACTACTCACGATGTTAACCTTGATCACCTGGTCAAGTTGATGATCTGCCAGGCTCTTCAATATTTTCCCCTCTGATTTCAATTAATATTTTATGGGGCGGTACTCCAGTTTTATTCCAGTATGCTATTCCTCATCAGACCTTTACTTATTGTCCTTAACATCCATTGGCCATACCTGAATCATAAAGTATTGCTTCTTAGTGACATGAATTAAGAACGACATTGAAAATTGAAATTCATATTAACTTTTAAATTCATTTTCTAGTATTATAAAAATTGAGTAATGTATATCATATAAAAATATATTTCCCAAATATGGTAAGTCAAACTTTTCTGTATTTCATTTTAAGTGCATATCAGCATTCACTGTGTAAGGCATCTTTAAGTTAACTACTATATTTTTCTTTAATGAAAATTATTCATTTATATTGAATGGATTCAGAGAAAATAACACCTTACTTCCATAACAGTGATTTTCCTAGCTTTTCTACATTTCTTGTACTAGCTTTATAGACCATACTGCATTTATTGGACTAAAATATCACAGACTTTCATAAAAACAAGACCAGAGTGTATAGAAGATATGCTAGAAGCAGATTTTGCTGATGGGCTCTTATATGTAGCCTTCCTTGGCTATTCCATTTATTATGGTTTTTCAAAAATTTTAATTTCATCTAGTCATTGGATTTTCCTTTTTGACATTTCTAACAGATTAAAAATGCATATATTCTTCATTTAAAAATAAACATGATGCTTTCATCAGCCAGTAACTGAGATAAACATATGACAAAAACCTTTCCAACCTCTAACTTGTCACAGTCCAAGGTTTATTGCAGGTTTGTTAAGTTGCATTAAGAAAAACTGTGCTTATTTTTGAGTTCACCATTTCTAATAGATTCAGTAATGTAGAATGATATGAAATAATAAATATGAAAACAGTAGAAAAATAAAGTGATGTAAATAAAATGATGTAAAATAAAGACTTGGCAGAAATACAGGAATGTAGACATGAGTGAGGATGCCTATATTTATAGCAAATTATTATCCTAGGAGTGTCTATTCAGGAAAATGATGGAAGAGGAAGCTCTGTGAGGGCCTGACTTTGTTTCTTTTTCCCAGTCTCCTCTGTGCTGGTAAAATGCCTGACATTCAGATGGCTAAAAGATATTGGTGGAATGGTGGGATGGAAGTGCAGAGCATCTGCTAATCTCAGGGTTTGTAGTAGTTCACTGATTTCTTAGGTTCCTTGGAATATTTTCTCTGCATTGTAAACATTAACACTTTATTAAATTCCTACACTATCATGCTGTCCTCTAAATACCTTGCATGAATTAATCTCACTAAGTGCTCATCACTGTCTTGGAGGTTATTCCTATGCCATTTTTATCCCTATTTTGTAGATAAGGAGAGGGCCCTGAATAGTTAAGCCCAATGTCCAAGGTAGAATTCAACATTTGAACTAGCCCTTCCTCCCAGCCACTTGACAATTCTCTGCTTGTTGTAGAGCCCATTCATGCCCTTTCTACTTCCCTCAAAATCCTAGACCTCTATTGGCAGGCTTAGCAATCTTGCTTTTTTTTGCTCTTGGAGACAATAGTCATCTATTTTCCCTCTGTTGGGTCTTTTCTGCTAGACTAAAAATTTTTATGCAGAAATTGTCTTCCTTACAGTTGACTTCTTTGTTTCAATAGCATCTTCATGGCCCTATTGAACTTGTCACAATATATACAAAACCAATCATCATAGCTGGGAAAATATTTGTTTTTTAATTTTTCTAACTGCCTCGCCATAAAAAACGTATGTTAATACTTAAACAAGATTCCTTGTTTGGCATTTCTGTATTAGCTAGGATTTGGGGCCAGGTTGGTTCTGTTTCCTCTAGTTAGGGGTGTCCTGTACCTATTTCAATTGGGAACTCAAGATAATGGGCTCACTAAGAGCAAAATGTCACCTTAGTGGGTGACCCATGAATCCTATTACCTTCTTCCTGGCTCTTATGTATTCTGCACGATAGAGGAGACATGATGACCCATGAAGCATGTCAGAAAACAGATGCTGCAGCATTGACAGCTTACTCTCCCCTGTGACTAATTCCTTTCTTTCAAATACAGCTTGCCTAGAACTTCTCGCTGTCTTACATGCATCAGTGCTTTTCCTTTATTGTCCACCCATAGTTTCACAACATGGTACACAAAAAGCTGCCGAAAATTCCAACACAGACTAACCTCATTTGGCCTAAGAATTCCTATTGATTTTTAGGACCTAAGGAAAGCAGATTGTTAACTTAAGAGGAAGATTTGAAGCCAGAAAAAATACTGCATGAAATCATAGGGCATTGAGGGTCTCTGGGCACCACTTACTCACCCCAGATAAATGTATCCCTAAAAGCATCATGAATCATTTTTTAGATGAAGGTGAAGATGAAAAGTTACCAACTTGGGATATCATTTTCTTCCAGAAATATTGTTTGTTGTTTGTTCTTTGAAATAGTGCAGTTGCTTGCATACCTCAATATACTTGTTAAGCCATTGTATCTAGAAGGTGAGGGGAACATTGGTATATTCTTTTGGGTAGACACACATGCACACACACACACACACACACAATCTCCATTAATCTGAAACCTTGATAATATTTATGTATTTACTGGAATTTAAGAGATCACCAAGTGCTTTCCTTCAATGCAGAGTTGACTTAAACCATTTAAAAAGGTGAAACTGTTAAAACTCATCCAGAAAGGATGAGTTTAATTTTAATTTTTTCACAAAAGAGCTTGATTTGAATAATCAAATCAGATATTAAAAAGTGACATATTGACCACATTTTAAAGTAAAATTAAGTACATGGGATCTTATGTACTAAATGACTAATTAATTTAATTATCCCTCAATGAGCATGTGCTTATGAGCTGTGTTCAGATGTCCTTATGAGCTGTGCTCAACCTATGTCTACTTTTTGGTCCTTTAATATCAAATTGAAGGTGTTGTGAGAATTGGATGTAGAAAATATAATTTATTTATTTTTTGAACTCTATTTGACCAATAACATCTATCACAGATGGTTTCACAAATTTGGGAGATAATTCACTCCACTTCTTCTCTCTAGAGAAGTTTATAGCCATGCTTTATATTCCTTTTATTTATTTTACTTTTTATTTATTTGAGAGAGTGAGCAAGGGAGAGAACACAAGCAGGGGGAGTGGCAGAGGCAGGGAGAGAAGCAGGCTCCCCACCGAGCAAGGACCCGATGAGGGACTCAATCCCAGGACTCCAGGGTCATGACCTGACCTGAGCAAAAGGCACCACCCAGATGCTCCTACATGTCAATTTTATTTTTAAATTGAGGTGTAATTGACACACAACTTACATGAGTTTCAGGTGTACTGCATAGTGATTCTGCAGATCTATGCTCAACACAAGTATAGCTACCATCTGGCAGCATACAGTGCTATTAACAGTACTCCTGACTATGTTCCTTATCGTAAATAGTGCTGCAAGAAACATTGGGGTGTATGTATCCCTTTGAATTAGTGTTTTTTTATTCTTTGGGTAAATACCTCGTAGTGTGATTGCTGAGTTGTAGGGTAGCTCTATTTTTAACTTCTTGAGGAACCTCCATACTGTTTTTCAGAGTAGCTGCACCAGTTTGCATTCTTACCAACAGTGCAAGAGGGTTCCTCTTTCTCCATATCCTTGCCAATATCTGGTGTTTTTTGTGTTGTTGGTTTTAGTCATTCTAACAGGTTTGACGTTGTATCTCATTGTGGTTTTGATTTACATTTCCCTGGTGATGAGTGATGGTGAACATCTTTTCATGTGTCTGTTGGCCATTTGTATATCTTCTTTGAAAAAATGTCTATTCATACCTTCTGCCCATTTTTAAATTGAATTATTTGGGTTTTGGGTTTTATGTTTTAGATGTTCTTTATATATTTTGGATACTAACCCTTTATTATACATGTCATTGGCAAATACCTTCTCCCATTTTGTAGGTTGCCTTTTAGTTTTGTTGATTGTTTCCTTTGTTCTGCAAAAGCTTTTTATTTTGTTGTATTGCTGATAGTTTATTTTTGCTTTTATTTCTCTTGTGTTGGGAGACATATCTAGAAAGAAATGCTACTGGCAGTGTGAAAGAAGTTACTGCCTGTGTTATCTTCTAGGATTTTTATGGTTTCAGGCATCACATTTAGGTCTTTGATCCATTTTGAATTTATATTTGTGTATGGTGTAAATAAGAGGTCCAGTTTCGTTCTTTTCATGTTGCTGCCCAGTTTTCCCAACACTCTTTTTTGAAGAGATATTTATTTTCCCATTGGATATTCTTTCCTGCCTTGTTGAAGACTAATTGACCATAAAATTATGGGTTCATTTCTGGGTTTTCTATTCTTTTCCATTGATCTGTGTGTCTGTTTTTGTGTCAGTATCATACTGTTTTGACCACTAGAGCTTTGTAATATAATTTGAAGTCTGGAATTGTGATGCCTCCATCTTTGTTTTTCTTTTATAAGATAGCTTTGGCTATTCAGGGTCTTTTGTGGTCCCATACAAATTTTAAGATTCTTTTAGCTGTGTGCAAAACGCTGTTGGTATTTTGAAAGGGATTGCATTAAATATGCAGATTGCTTTAGGTGGTATAGACATTTTAACAATATTTATTCTTTAATTCATGAGTATGGAATAGCTTTCCATTTCTTTGTGTCATCTTCAATTTCTTTCATCAGTATTTCAGAGTTTCTAGAGTATAGGTCTTTCTCTTCTTTGGTTAAGTTTATTCCTATGTATCTTATTGTTTCTGGTACAAGTGTAAATGGGATTGATTCCTTAATTTCTCTTTCTTCTACTTCATTATTGGTATGTAAATATGCAACAGATTTCTGTATCTTGACTTAATATCTTGTGACTTTACTGAGTTTGTTTACCAGTTCTAGCAGCTTTTTTGGTGGAGTCTTTCAAGTGTTCTATATAGAATATTATATCATCTGCATATAGTGAAAGCTTTACTTCTTTCTTGCCAATCTGAATGCCTTTTATTTCTTTTTGTTTTCTGATTGCTGTGGCTAGGACTTCCAGTACTATGTTGAATAAAAGTGGTGACAGTGGACATCCCTGTCTTGTTTCTTGGAGGAAAAGCTTTCATATTTTCCCCATTTAGGATAATATTAGCTGTGGGTTTTTCAGATATGGCCTTAATTTTGTTGAGGTGTGTTCTCTCTAAACCTACTTTGTTGAGGATTTTTATCTTGAATGAATGTTGTACTTTGTCGAATGCTTCTTTGCATCTATTGAAATGATCATATGATTCTTATCCTTTCTTTTACTAATTTAGTGTATCACATTGATTGATTTGCAAATATTGAACCACACTAGCATCTCAGGAATAAGTCCCATTTAATCATGGTGAATGATTTTTTTAATGTATTGTTAGATTCAGTTTGCTAGTATTTTACTGAGAATTTTTATATCTATATTCATCTGGGATATTGGTCTTTGTTTAAAATCTTAAACAAATCTTAAAAATCTTAAAATCTTAAAAAAAAAAGACAGCTGAGATAATGAGAGCATAGCATTTAGTAGCTACTGCCTTTTACCCAATAGCTTCTTTCAAACTCTGTGACTCTTGCAGATACCCTTGTGCTGTGGAATACCCACTCATTCGTGCTTTATTATATCTGTTTTTTCTTCGTCCTTATATAAGAACTTCCTCAAATTGATATTTTAAAAATGCACCCGATACTAATAAATCCTGTCTTCCAGGATCATAGCTTAATGTTGTTTCTCAGATTTTGTGTCTTTTTAAATTTAATTTAATTTTTATTTTTTTAAAAGATTATTTATTTATTTATTTATTTTGACAGGCAGAGATCATAAGTAGGCAGAGAAGCAGGCAGAGAGAGAGAGAGGAGGAAGCAGGCTCCCTGCTGAGCAGAGAGCCCGATGTGGGGCTCCATCCCAGGACCCTGGGATCATGACCCAAGCCGAAGGCAGAGGCTTTAACCCACTGAGCCACCCAGGCATCCCTGTGTCTTTTTTAAAAAAAAAAAGATCTTATTTATTTATTTGAGAGAGAGAGAGTACATGAGAAGGAGGGAGGGGCAGTGGGAAAGGGACAAGCAGACTGCTGGCTTAGCAGGTCGCCCAATGTGGGGCTGGATCCCAGGACCCTGGGATCATGACCTGAGCTGAAGCAGATGTTTAATAGCTGAGCCACCCAGGTACCCCTTTCTTTGTGTTTTGCTGGCCTCATCATCAGTGGTAATAAATTATCTCAATTTCTTAAATAACTGTTTTCTCCTTTTATTATTAACTCAGTTATATAGAGTAGTAAGATGGAGAGGTTTTTATTCAAGCCATCATGTTGGATGCCAGGGCTTCAGTTATGAATTAATTCCATTTTCTACTGATCTTTCCCCTTGGTGATATAATTTTGGCTTCTGGCTATATTATTCATGAAAAAGCTTTGTTTTTCTCGCTGATATTGCCACATTCTTCTTTTTACAGCAAGACTTTTAGAGTAATATTATTATTAGTGTTGCAATGGCTAAGCATAATTTTCACATAATAATGTGTTTGTTATTAAGGATCTCTAAGTGTCAGTGTACTTGGCCTTGGTCACTGCCATATTCTCTGTACCCTTAGTCTATTTGCTGGAATAAATGCACAAATAAATTGTAGCTTAGAAAAAGCTCTCGCCTTTATGCTTTCCTATAAGGAAGGTGTTTGTCATAAAAATGAAATGACGGACCTCAGTAAATCATGAATTCTTGGTCATTGGATGTACTCAGACAGACTGGGTTACCATTTAATGGGAGTATCATAGATGAGCATTCTAAGCATGGATTCTCATTAAAATGCTTTCTGTTTGAGATTCATGCTTGTTTAAGTTAAAATGCACCTTGAAAATTTAGTGATGTTTAAATAGTGTGTCATAGGGAATGTGAATCATAATCATGACATCTATGGAGGGCTCACTCTTTGTCAAGAACGGTGTAGAGTAAGCACTTACATCCCTTGTTTTGTTAAATTCTGACAATGATCATATGAAGTTATAACTTTTATTCTATTTGATAGGAGAGGAAACTGAACTTTGAGATTTTTCACTGGCCCATTATCACAGTTAGTAGGGAGTAGAGACAGGAGTAAGTCTCAGAGGCCTCTTAAATTACCACATTATACCACCTGGCTTTGATGACCAAATGCCATTAAAAACAAGTAGACTACCAAAAATAGGATCAATATGGCTTAATGAAGGATACCATTCTCCCATCTCCCTTAACATCTGAGGGAATCACTGGAAGTGACAAGGTGAAATAGTCAATTTTGTATAACAAAGGGGCAAGCTGCGGAACTCACAGTAATATTGGCCCTACCACTGGACTCCACTTCTCATATATTGTTGGTTATGCTAGAGCCCTGATAATACCAGGACTGACAACTAGTTTCTATGAGTTGGTTAATTTCCTGTTTTTACCAGGAACTCCTGTCTCCCGTTTCTGCATTCTTTCACTTAAACAAAATGTGTTCAAATTGCCTGTTTTTCACAGAATTGGCTTTTTAAGAAGCTGGGCTTTGTCATTGGGATTATGTACTGACAAATGATAAATCAGTTACCCTTTATTGGGTGATCACTGTGTTTCAGATGCCCTGCTTTCTGTGGATTATCGCACCAATTCCTCAATTTACAGGCGAGGACACTGAGGCAGCAGGAAGTGGGGTCAAAGCTGCTAGTGAGAAGCTGAGCTGGGTTTTCAGTTCCAGAGCCTGTGCGTGTAACTCCTGTGCAATTATGCCTTCCACGAGCTCCTCTGATGATATATTTGGCACTAGAAGTTCATGGAGCTTTTCTTCAGGTGACTAACAGTTGGCTCCTAGCTTAACATACCTATCCTTAGTATGGTTCACCTTACAGTTTTCTAATTTTACACTGGTGAGAAAGTGATGTACATTCAGTAGAAACTGTACTTTTAGTTTTTAATTTTGGTCTTTCTCAGGCTAGTGATATGTGGTATGATGCTCTCTCATGATGCTGGGCATCATGATGCTATGGCCATGAGCCATAGCTCCCAGCCTGTCAAGCAGTAACAAGGGTAAACAACTGATACAGTTAGTTTGTACCCACACAACCGTTTTTTACTTTCAGTACAGTATTCAATGAATTTCATGAGGATATTCAACACTTTATTACACAATGGCTTTGCTTTAGATTTTGCCCAATTGTAGGCTGATAGGAGTGTTCTGAGCACTGAGTGAGGCTAGGCTAAGCTATGACGCTCGGTAGGTTAGGTGTAGTAAATGCATTTTCAGCTAGGGTTGGGTTAATCAGGACATATCCCCATTGCAAGTTGAGGAAGAACTGGACTGAGGTGATCTAATTGTTCTTCCATTTAGGTTTAATTTAAGGCAGCAGAAAATGTCTCATTTCGTGTCGTGTGTAACCTTTTTTGTCAGATGAGACGTGACCTTATTTTCATCCTTTGATCTTGAATTATGAAGGAGGTTGTTAAAATGAACGATGTCCTGCCACTGTTGCCTATTTCTCTGAAGCCTAATCTTAAATTAGTTTATATTTCTGTCAATGCAAAGGATATTTGAATAATGAGGGCATAAATTATTACAAAGGGTGAACTTTATTTCTGATTTTAGTTCCTTCTCACAATTATAAATAACAAATTAGGGAGACATGGTATGTTCAGGTGTGACAAATTACCTTCTTGGGATTTAAAATGTGGTTTTTACTTTAAGGTAAAAAATGCTCATTGAGGATAAAAGGGGAAAAAAGAACAATAAAAAGAAGGTTAAAAGTCACTCATAGTTCTATCACTCAATAATAGCCTTGAAAATGTTGATATGTTTCATTCTGTGTTTTTTCCATGGTCAAAATTGTAATATATCAGTTAAGGTTCTTAGCTGTAAGACGACTTTGGAGGCAGTGGGCCGGAGGGCAGTTTATGAAACTGATGGGAGCCTAGGGCATCAGAATTTGGAAGTCAATAACCAAAGGCACACTGGTGGGCCAGCAAACAGGAAGCAAGATGCAGAGTGACCTGAACATAGCCGACCAGGATGCCACTGCCCTAGCACAATGTGGGTGCCTCCTGGCTGCCTTCCTTGGCTGTGCTCTGTCAAGAATCTCAGGAAAGAGTGTCTGATTGCTAGAGTGTGTCGGCAGCCCATACCTTGCTGTACCACAGAAAAGAAGAGGAAAGATTTGACCCCTTTGCTTTTTGAATTGAAAAAGATATCTAACATGTAGTATCTTTACTGAGTATTTTGTCTGTACTGAGTAATATTCTGAGTGCTTGCTTAAATTATCTCATTCAAATCCTTATAGATGTCCACTGAAGCAAGTATAGTTCATATCCCTGTTTTATAGTTGAGTTTTATAGTTGAGTGACCAGATGAGGAACAGAAAGGTGAAGCAGCTGGCCCCTCTTGGGAGGGGTACTGGGATGTGTGTCCTCAGGCTTTAGGGCTGGGGTGTTTAACCACTCTGTTCTACTGAGCCTTGGTGGGGCGGACAGGAGAGGAGGCCAGCCAGTCCTGCCTCGCACTGAGACACAGTGGGCTTCTGAAATGAAGATGGCTGTTATTAGAAAAATTATTAGTTAAATTAGACCAAGTGTTCAATAAGATACTTTGCAACATGTAATTATGCAGTAATCATATATGTTCATGCAACTTCACATCTCTGTACACTTTTCTGTATCTTAATAGTTAACTGATGTCAAGGATTTGGATCACTTCTTTCAACCTGTTTTCCCTTCCCTCAATGAGAGTGAATATTTATTGTCTCCTATCCATGTGCTAGGCATAGGCACACTTTTTTTTTTTTTTAAGATTTTATTTATTTATTTGACAGACAGAGATCACAAGTAGGCAGAGAGGCAGGCAGAGAGAGAGGGGGAAGCAGGCTCCCTGCTGAGCAGAGAGCCCGATGCGGGGCTCTATCCCAGGACTCTGGGATCATGACCTGAGCCGAAGGCAGAGGCTTTAACCCACTGAGCCACCCAGGTGCCCCCATAGGCACACTTTTAAGTGTTTTATGTCATTATTTATTTTTCTCTTCACTACCTGTTTTTTTGTGTATTGTGAATCTATTTCAGGTTTTTTTTTAACAATTGAGTAAATGAGGCCAGTGAAAATGTAGCTTTTGGTAAGATACTTAACTTCTGAAGTGTTCTTGTTTGTAGGGCATAGTGTCAGCCTCATTGTTATTCAGGCTACTTCTAGTGCCTCAAGTTTAGGAGTCCAGTGCAGGTGACATTTCTAATAGTATCTAGAAGAGGCTACCTGACAGCAGCAATAGGGTTCTTGCCTCATGTGTTAAGAACTTACAGATTTATAGCAACAGGGCAGTGTGTTTGCTGATGTTACTATTATTATTTTTAATGCAAACACCTCTCTATTATCGTAGAATTTACTCATTGAATTAATTAAATAATGAATACTTATTATCAAATAATATAAGAAAGATTCTCTAGTTGGTGTCTTCTGGATTAAAAAAAATGATACAAGTTGGAGTTTTATTTATTCTTGTTAAGTTCTAAACATGGCTTATATTCTTGACCGATTAGTTTATTTTATATCTTAACTATATATATAATGATAAGACATATAAGCATTAAAGAGTGATGCATAGTTAGTGAAGATAATTTAGAGGTATAAAATATCTGAGATGGTTCTTCACATTCTCTTCTACTAATTGATTATATTATGGCAACTACTGTTAACATTTTGATATGTATCTTTCTTGAATTTTTTTTTCCTCTAAGCACACACACACACACACACACACACACACAATTTTACCAAACCACATGATTTTCTATAGTTTTTTTGTTTATTTGTTAATAGTAAACTATGCATTGTTTCATGCTTGAACTTCATTCTTTCATAGAATGTTCCAGGATATGGATGAGTCATAATTCCTCTGTGAGTGGATAGTTGGCATTTTATCACATTTTTACTATTTTAAATGTATCTGCAGTGAGCATTTTCTGTATATATCATTGCCAATTTGTGCTGTTATTTTGCAGGATCAATTTTTAGACTTGGGAATTACTATTTTAAACAGTATGCACATTTAATGTGTTGATAGTTTTACCAGTCTGCCTTTTGGGAAGTTTGTGTCAATTTATTTTGCTATATAGTTGTATGAAAGTGCTTATTTCTCCACATTCTTATTGACACTGGATATTTGTAATGATTTTGATTACTGCTACTTTGATTGGTGAATCCACTGAGTTGCTTTTTCTTATTGATTTGTAGGTGTTCTTCATGTATTGTAGACATTAACCCCTTGTCTTACAGAATGTCATTTGTTCTTCAGTTTTATTTATGGTATCTTTTCTGTTGAGGAAATTTTGATTTTTATATAGTAAAAATATAGTTAATCTGTGTTTTATTTTATAGTTTCTCTTTTATTCTCATTTATTTTCTCTTTCAGTTATAGCTAAGGTCCTTCTATAAGATTATTCTCAGTGGCCTACAAGCATTTGTACTATTTCTTACCAATTAGAGACAGATCTCCTTTGACTACCTGTGTTTCCATGGCTACCATCCCATCTCTTCAAAATGTCTATATTTCCCTCATTTCTCTTGCCCATTCTCTCTTGAGCCTACTTCAAGCAGACTTTCTTCCCTATGCAGTTTGCTGAAATAGTTTTAGGCTTACCACATACCTCTATCTTGCTAAATCCAGTGGTTAAGTTCTCCTCTTATTTGACCTGTCAGCAGCAGCTGATACAGTTGAAAAGAAAGCTGATACAGCTTTCTCTTTCTTGAGGTGGCTCCTTCATCACTAGGCCTTTGAGACACCTCCCTCATTTTTATCTCCTCTAATTTTCACTAGCCACACTTATTGGTTTGCTTTGCTGGTTTCTCCTCAAAATGTTTGAGCTTTCTTCATGGCTCTGCCTCCATGACTTTCAGTGCAATCTATATGCCAATGATTTCCAAATTCTTCCCTCCACTTCAAATGCTGTAGATCTAGGTGTTCTTCTACATGTCCTCTGCAGTATTCACTAAGTACACATAACATATCTAAGTTTAAAACTTGATTCAAATTATCATACTTTTCCTTAATTTGAGAATGTCTTGATTTCTTCTTCATTTTTGAAGGATATTTGTGGTGGGTATAAGATTCTGGGCTGACAGCTTTTTCTTTAATCACATGAAAAATACTGTGCCATACTTCCTTCTGGTTTCCATTGTTTCTGTTGAGGAATCCACAATCACTTTGTTTTTCCCTATTCACAATGTATCATTTTTTTTCTTTCAATATTTTTTCTTTGTTTTTATTTTTCAGAAGCTTAATTATGATGAGTATTTATTTTAATCTATCTTGTTTGAGGTTTGCCTAGATTCTTGAATCTGTGAACTTATATCTCTTCCCAAGTTTGGGAAGTTTTCAGCCCTTATTTTCTCAAGTACTTTTTCAGGTCACCCTCTTTTTCATCTTTTATGGACTTTGCTTATATGAATGTTAGATCCTTTGTTATAATAATCAGATCTTGGAGACTGTTCATTTTTTTTTTCCAGTCTATTTTCTCCCTATTCAGATTGGATTATTTTTGTTCTGTCCTCAGTTAACCAATTCTTTTCTTGGTCCCTTCCCTTCCATTGTTTAGCCCATCCTTTGTGCCTTTTATTCCAGTTATTGTATTTTTCAGTTCTAAAACTTCCATTTGGTTCTTCTTTATTTATTTTGTTCTTCTGTTTGTTTGCTGAGTCTTTCTATTTTTTCATTTGTTTCAAATGTCCAAATGTGTTTATAATTTCTTGTTTTTGTCTATGTGTCTTCAAAATCTTTGGCAGGTACTTCTAACAACTATCATTGCAGTATTGGTATCTTTTGATTATCTTTTATTTAATTTGAGATCTTGATATATGATTTTCATATGATTTTCAGTTGAAACCTTGTTTTCCATTTTTGAAATGAAACATTTCATTTCATTTTTCTATAATGTTCTGAGACTTGTGCCTTACTTAAATTCCTGGTTTTAGCTATTTTCTGTGACATTGATCTGGTAAGAGATGTGAAGGTATCATCTTGTTACTTTCAGGTGGAGGAAGTTCCCCACTTGGCCTTCTTTTGAGAACTGAGGGGGAGCTTGTATTATTTCTGGATGGGTGTGGTAGTTCCAACTCCCTGCATGGTTCTACTGACACTGCAGTTGGGGTGGTCTCATTACTGCCGGGTGTTGGTGAAAGTCCTGACTCTCCACTGCATCTTCTCTAACACCATCCCAGTGGAGAAGGGGCAGTATACTTTGTAACTGCTAGATGAGGGTGGAAGTCCAGGCTCTGCCCCAGTGTGTTCTCCACTGATGCCATTAGGGGCCTTATTACTAGCTGACTGGGTTTAAAGTCTTGGTTCTCTACTTGGCCTTTTCTGTCACCATCCTAGTGGAGGTATTGGGTACCTTAGGAAGGTAGAAATATAGGCTCCCCACAAGCTTTACTGTCTGTTTGGGGATGGGGCCAGTTTTTGTTGTTGTTGTTTTTTCCTGTGATGTTTGTCAGGAATAGAGTGATTATTCTCTAAAAGTTTTTCTTTCCTGAAGCTTCCACTTTCCTGGCCCTTGGCTAGAGAGCAAGCTTTTGTAAGAAGATATCTATAGCTATATCACATACTTTTTTTCTTTCTTTCTTCTTCTTTTTTTTTTTTTTTTTTTTTTGGTCTGCACTCACTAGTACCCCAGGTTGCTGTTTTCTCAATGAAATCTGGGATATATGAGACCAAAAGAAAACCTAGGAAACCAGCATCTTAGGTCATAAGGTTTCTCACTGATTTTCTTTCTTTACTGCATCTTTTAGACCCTTCCTATGTCTGTTTTACAATATAATGTTTAGTTTTCCTCAGTGAGAGGAATAGGAAAAGCATGAGACTATCTTTTTGGGGCTCGAGGTCATGTCCGTAATTTGGGAACTTTATTTTTACTGGGCCCCATGTGGCTCTTCTCTGTTCAGGTACCTGGAACTGGAAAGCAGCGGCCATCGGAATGAAGTCAGACTGCATTACCGCTCAGGCAGTCACCACCCGCACACAGAAGTCTTTCCATACATTTTGGCTGATGACAAGTGGCACAAGCTCTCTTTAGCCATCAGTGCCTCCCATTTGATTTTGCATGTTGACTGCAATAAGTAAGTGAAATGTTCTCAGTTTATGAAGGGGATGATTCTAAGAAATGACTGTTAACTCACACTGCTTACCTGATATTTCCTTTTTGCAGAATATATGAGAGAGTGGTGGAAAAGCCCTCCACAGACTTGCCTCTGGGCACAACATTTTGGCTGGGACAGAGAAATAATGCACATGGATATTTTAAGGTATTTTTTGGCTAAGGGCTGATGACAACATAGAAATATAAATGCTTTCTCATGAGTTTGGAAAATCATGTTTTGCTTTTTGTGGTGTGAAACAAAATAATACTTAATTTGTATTTTTTTCTATTTTTTTTTTTAACATGGAGGTTTTATTTAGCTCACCTACAGTATTTTCTCCTGAATAAGTTTGATCTTTGACATTACACAGATGATCACAAAGTAGCAGTCAGGAAACTAACATATCATGTTGAGGTTAGGGATTCAAAGTATTCAATACCTAAGATGTTAATTTACAAACAAACTGCCACTGAAACATCACCTTTGATGATACTTTTACATGGTTGTTAGTAATAAGAGGATTGAAGACTTTTCAATATTCACTATTCGTGGTCTATTTGTATTTCAGAAAGTGAAAAGAGAATACATATATATGCACAAATCTGTCAAAACAGTAGGAAACAGTTATAATTTGTATCTTTTTTTTTTTTTTTAGTGCCTATTTAGAGACATACTCCATAGAATTTCATCATTGTAGATGATCCAAAAGACATCTCATTTAAATTTCTGTATCTTAAGGATGAAGAAATAAAGTCCAGAAAATTGCTTGACTACAAACCGGTAGTGTAATCATTTTCCCCCAGGGACTAAGACAGTGCTTATAATTTTGAAGTGGCTTAGCAAATGGTTGTTAACTGAAGAATAATAGGTTCTGTGTCCACCTCATGGATTTCTGGGTAGAGTAGGTACCAGTGATTTTGAAGTTGTGTTCTAAGTAAGCTCTGTGTTTCTGGGAAGGTGTTTTTCAAACTTATTAAAACTGTTTCTTACCTGGAAACCGGGTGCTTTCTATGTGTTATTCCTGAATCTTGGTCTTCTTGGCCTTGAAGTAGGCTCTTTTTTTTTTCTTTTAGTTGTGCATAAACTGACTCAAAGGGGTTAAATGACTTGCCCAAAGCCTGCCATGAGGAATTGATTCTGTGCTCACAGATCCTAAATAATCAGTGCTTTTTTTGCTACGTAAGGGATGGCAAATCTGTAGATGTCAATTCTTTCCTCTATTTAACCATGGCAGTCTTTCCCATGGAGCCCAGAAGTGGCCTTAGAATCCTTCTCACACGTCCGTTATTCCTAGTACTTCTCTAGGGGTCATAATTTTTACTGTAGACTGTGAGTGGTGTCCAGTGGAGTTGTACAGTGCACACACTGTTTAACTCTACATGGTAGCCTTGTTTTCATGTTGCTGCTTCCAAGTGATAGGAGTTTGTATAGAAGTTGCCTTTTTAATCCAAACCCCAAGCAAACAACAGATTCAGCAATTCCACACAGTATACTAAAATATTTATCATTCATATTGACATTCTTCATATACTATTCTATTAATTAGATTAAATACATAGGAGATATAGGCCAATATTTGGTTATTTTGTAGGTACATTCAAAATTGTCTTGATAATATGCTGGTACTGTCACCCTGTTATTAGACATTCTGTTTGCATTTTTCAGAGGAATGAAGTGAAATATTAATTAAAAATGTATGTAAAGTTGATGAAGGAAGAGAAGGGTGGTAGATGAAAGGGACAGCTGGAGTGTGTCTGATGAGGTCATTTTTGAGTTAATATTGGCCTTTGCTTTAAGAGTTGAGGAAGGTGGAAACTAATTAAGTCTTAGTGATTAAGGATACATGTAAATTTTACATACAGACATGTGATATGGCCCTCTGTAGGAAATGGGTCATTTGTAGCTGGAATGTTTAAAAATTTCACGCTAAACTTTCCGTGCTCCTAAGTACTTGCCACTAAGTCTTGCGGCAGCTGTTTAATGAATCTGTTGTCCTTTATAAATTGAGAAATTAGCTCTAAAAGATCTGACTGAAAAATGAGAAATGCTCAGATGAGTATTGCACTTATGACTCAGTTTTTCTATCTCTTTCTTTTTGATGGCTGCAGTTAGTTTTAAATTGGTATCAGTTTCACCGTTGCTGAAACCAGAAGTGATTTTTGGGTTGGTATTTAAAGGTCATTTTCAAGCCTTTCTCCAGTGGCTAAGTAAAAATAACTTCTCAAAACAACATGACTATTCCCTCTTAATTATATCTTGACATTTAATCTTAAGGCTTTAAAAATATTATCAATAGGAGAGTACATGGGTAATCATCTATTTTGCCTGATGTATTTCTTTCCCTTTGGTTTGAAGTAGAAGTAATGTATTCAAAAAGATGTTGTTCGGGGATCTTGGTGAGTCTAGCTTGTAAATGTTTTCCTTCATGAACTTGACTGTTGAACATAATTTGGGTAGATGAAAGTAATACGTCTTTTTAAAAATTTTTCACACACAGGGTATAATGCAAGATGTGCAATTACTTGTCATGCCTCAAGGATTTATTGCTCAGTGCCCAGATCTTAATCGCAGTAAGTCCATTAGTTTTTGTGCTGTGTGATGAAAAGTACGTTTCTTGCTTAATTTTGTCCAGAATGTCAGTTTGAAATCGGGGGTCCCATATATTAGTTGTCAGCCTGGACTTAACTAGATTGACCTCCTTATAAACACAACTTGACCAATGTAGTGTTTGTGATTCCAGCCTGTCCAACTTGCAATGACTTCCATGGACTCGTGCAGAAAATCATGGAGCTGCAGGATATTTTGGCCAAAACATCAGCCAAGGTAAAAGCTACTTAGAAATATAGTGCAGGGATCTCAGGAATCCTTGAGGTTCTTTATAGTTTATTTTCTATATATATAACCACAAATGTTCACCTTTGAGACTTTTCTTATTCTGCACTGTTGCTGGGATTGAATCTAAATCTCTGCTCAAGGAGAGGGCTTATAAATATTCAAACCCTAGCCTTCTGTGTAACAAATGATTCGGTAAATCAGAAATGAGGCAGATTACCTGATTTTCACATTGCTTATTGCAGTAGGATTTATTGTTAATTTTAGTTTTTGTTATTATTTATTTTTACTTAGTTTTTCTTTGTAAGGATGGAGGTGAGGGGGCATTGTGAAGAATATGGACCCTACAATTACGTCAAGGGAATGGTCATACAGATGCTTTCTACCACTGTGTTGCTGTTGTAGGATTATTCACTGTCCTCAGCACGTGTCAGGTTTCCTTGCAATTTCACCAGATTGTCATCACCTTGCATAGTAGTTACTAAGAACCTGCAAGTTGCCTCGTATATCTATGATTTGTTTCTGACACGACAAATTCTGAGATTTGTTTCTTCACTTGAGTAAACATGTTCATAAAATTAAACATTTTAAAAAATGGAAAACCCTTTTCTGCAGTGTGAGTGATGCCATTTTTACCTAGCCCCCATTTATATCTTGTAAATCGTGCCTTTTTTTTTTAATCCAAAAGGAGGAATGAAATTTACTTCAAAAAGAAGAGGGAAAAAACTTTTCTTTTAAAGTATAGGCTTAAATATATTGATGACCATAATAGATGGGCCCAGGCATCATTACTGCTATATGCAGAAAAATTCCGATGCCTACTGAAGTATTTTTCCTTTCTGTGTTGCTGGAATGGTGAACACTGTGAACCCCTTCCTTTGTGCCACAGCTGTCTCGAGCTGAGCAGCGAATGAATAGGTTGGATCAGTGCTATTGTGAGAGGACCTGCACCATGAAGGGAACCACCTACCGAGAATTTGAGTCCTGGACAGACGGCTGTAAGAACTGCACGTGCCTGGTATGGCTTCCTCTGAGAGTTCAGATGAAGGGAACTCAGATGCCCCCACTCTTTAAAAATTTATTAAAACAATGTAATCATGAAAATTTCAAGACCCATTTCCTCAAGACACAACACTAAAGTGCCAGCCAACCCGGTCAAATCTAAAGAACTGCATGTTGCATTATTAAAGATACTTTCTAGCCTATAAAGATGATTATGGTTTAGGAATGCTATAAAGCTTAAGTTTATTGGTGCACACATGAAGTTAACAATTTAAATTGGGTTAGTGAAGGTGATTCCCAAAGGATTCTGTTTTCCTTAACATTTCAAGGGATTTTCCCTTCATGGGTTTATTAATGCATTTTCATAAAACTAAATTATATGCAGCATGAAATATTGTCACCAAATTGGGCTCTACAGACAAATAATGGAATTTACCTTAGCAGTCTTTGAAAGTTTGATAATGTGATGGAATAAGAATTAGAGAATTTAAATAAATATGATTTCTCTAATTGCATACTCATAAAGTAGAAATATTTAACACATTACTATTTCAAAAATAGATTCATTTTCCAAGAAAAGGTCAAGACTAGTTTGGTTTTTAAATTTTAAATTTCACATGAATTCATCAGTTTGAAGTCATTTACTGAAAGAGAGACCAGAGGTCTCTGTGAATTAGCCTTTAAAAAAAATTTCTCCAAGTTCATCAAGTTTGTTCAAAAAACAGAATTTCATGTATTAGAAATGTTAAAGATACCCCTGAAATAGTCATGTGGGTGTGCATGCATCATATGACTTCTGTTTGGGAAAATATAATGTTTCCACCAAAATTATAGCATTTACCAATGCAATAAAGCCTTCCCAACTTGTTAAATGGGGACAAAAATCAAATTGAGTAAAATGCAAGATGTGTATAGTGAGGTCAATAAGGTGACTAGAAAAGCAGCTAGCTGCCTGGGAGTTCTGGTTGACCACTGGGAAATAAATTCCTTGCCATTCTGTTTGCAGTTTGGTGCTGCCTTGTGGTGGTACTTAAATATCCGTGGGAAGATTCCGGTCCCAAGACTAGGTCTGCAGGAGGGCAGCAGCTATTTTAGAAATCCCCTGGCTTGTGGATGCTCATTTTGTGCATGATCTGGGCAGACATGAATGAGGCTTACCCTTAGCTTGCTATTTTGTTGTCAGTGTATGCTCCTCCCTCCACCCATGTTCTCATCCATCTAACTCCAGAAGGGGGAGAACTCTAGGGTGTGTAGCATCGTCACTGGACAGAGATGGGAGCCAATCACCAACTGTCTTAGGACCCAATTCATATTACTGTAGGTCTCTGTAGTATGGGTTTTACTGTGTAATAAACACAGTAGTAATATTTATGGCATTTTATGTGAAGAGTTTGAAACTTAGGATTAAAAAGTACTTTCAGGCTATCACACTGCAACTTGGAAATTCTTTAAATATTGCTTTCTTCTCAGAATGGAACCATCCAGTGCGAAACGCTGATCTGCCCGGTTCCTGACTGCCCCCTTAAGTCGGCCCTTGCTTACGTGGATGGCAAGTGCTGTAAGGAATGCAAATGTGAGCATAACTTTTATGTTGAATATTTTGTTTTGGCAAAAACAAATCTTCTATTAATAAATATTCACCCATCATTGATCTGGGCACCCTAAAAAGCTTTTAGAAATGATGTGAATAGGAAGAATACCTTCTCTACTTTGGTTGATCAGTTCTTTTCCATTTGTAAATGTTATAGTCGTATTTAACAGGAAAATTTTTTCTTAGAGGAATCTGTTCTGTATAGTGGCAATAGTAGGAAAGATCCATAAGGAACTTAGCGGTAAGCATTTCTCTCATTGCACCACTTGATACCCATACCTCCAGAATAGGTTAAGGATGGTCCACACTCAGCCACCCAGACTGAGGAAATCTACGATGCAAGTGAGCTTTGAGAGCACGTTATCATAGGATTGTTCAGTGTGGACGGGGCTGTGGTGTCAATTCATAAAAACAGGGCTCAGACTCCTGAGTGGGGAAGCTGTTTGACCTTCTCAGTCCCGTGGGGTTCACTTCAGATGTCAGGAAATGCTCTCTGAATTTGTAGCTGTCCCAAAGTAGGTTCTGTATCATTCATTTAGTAGGAAATCGTTGCATTTATGTCACTTATACTTTAAAAGACTATCCTTAAATTCTTGTTAAAAGGAACATTTAAAATTTAGCTATTTTTGTCCAAAGAATAGGAAGCTATGTAAACAGAATTGTGATAAAGTTTGTAGAATATATAGGGCTCTGTGAGCACAGTATCATCATAGACGCGTGCGTGAAGGCAGAGATGTGGGGGAGGGGAGGGAAAGAGGGGGAGAGAATGAATGGTTCCTTTTTTTAAAAAATATTTTATTTATTTATTTGAGAGAGAGACAGTGAGAGAGAGTCTGAGCAAGGAGAAGGTCAGAGAGAGAAGCAGACTCCCCATGGAGCTGGGAGCCCGGTGTGGGACTCGATCCCGGGACTCTGGGATCATGACCGGAGCCGAAGGCAGTTGCTTAACCACCTGAGCCACCCAGGCACCCCAATGGTTCCTTTTGATGGGGCTTTTGTTCGTCTGCTCCATTTACCACTGCCATGCCCGACTCTTGCCTAGGCTGTGTACAGTGTGCTGTTGCTGGTGAAAGTGACGAGTTCTCAGGGAAAAATCAGGAAGTTGCTCTGTAGCCCATTGATTTAATTCCCTCAGGAGCTCATTTATATTTAATTTTATTAGACTTTACATTGAAGCCAATCCATTTCACGAAAGTATATTAGCCTAGTCAGATAGGTTTGGCTGACCCAGGAAGGACTGAATGCATTTTTTCTTACCTGTGTCACTAGCTAATTTCCTCAGTGAGGAGTCATCTGAGTTTTTCCTTGAACTTAGTATCGGAAAGCTGGTGGTGATGTTCAGTAGTTTTCTTTGTAGACAGACAGACGTAGAAGGAAGGGCCCTTTCTAGGGCTTTATATTCATAACACAGCAATAGCTGGAATCAGACTTTTTGCTCTAACTTCTTTTTTTTTCCTTCTTTGCACACATACTTATGCACTGTTACCCCTGAATATAGTAGATTTGCATTAAGTGATGTCAGTTTTATTAGAGGCAGGCTGATTGAAATAATGGACCATCATGATAGATGCATTCATTAGTCAGAAGTAGTGAATTTCAATTCTGATTTTACCATTTGTCTCTGTTACCAACAGTCAGCTGCCTACTAAATCAGACAATGCTTGAAATCTTCCCAACAACATGCAGTTAGACTTAATGAAATGGTAAAATATTTTGAGATTTATTAATGCAAAGTGCTTCTGGCAGACTTTGGTATTAATGATTGAAAATTGACTGTGTTTGTCTCATATATCATAGAGAAAGCTGCAAGTAAGTAATCAGTGAGGGGACCACAACACCACTGAAGAAATGCCAAAATTATTTATTTGAGTCTTTCATTTTCTGTGGTTAGAAGTATTAAGGATAAAGTGACTTTATCTTTCTGGTTCTAGTGAAGGAGTGCCATGGAATATAAAGGATTTGTGCCTATATTTGTTTGTATTTTGAGTATTCGAAGTATGTCTCATTCTGATGAATTCAGCATTTTACAAGAGCTAGCAAGAAATATTCTGTAAACACCCACAGAATTTTTTTTTCCTAAGGGAACTAAGCATTTAGTTCATATTGTGAATATTCTTAAAGATTATTTGGGAAGTGTCTCTACAAGTGCAATTTAAAAACCAGTCAGTAAAAATATTTCAGGAAATGTGCTTGTGAAAAGTTTGTAAAAACTTATTTTATAAAAGAAAAGGTAACATTTAAACCAAATTTAATAATCATTAACTGACTTGCTTAGATTATTCAGATTTTCATATGTGCTGAGTGAGAGAAGCAAATATATCAGAGTGAGTATGTGTGTGTGTGACTCTATAATATATGACAGTCTTATTTTCTTAAGTTAGTGTTCCCAGTATTATCATTGTTATACTTTATGAGAACTTAATTTCAGTGGAGTATGAAGTAAGCTCTGTTTTTTACTTTTTAAAAGAGAACTGTTGGGTCCGTAATCAAAGGAGCGAGACTGATACAAGGCGAAGGTCAAGCAAAGCTTTATTTCACACCAAGCATCAAGAATCAAACTGACTGGCCAGGGCCGTCTCTTACAAAGAGAGGTGACCCCTCTCTGCCTTATAGACTGGCTTTTAAGGGCAAAGGCCATGTGGTTGGGCCTGGCCACGCACAGGTGGCCAATGGCACAGAGAAAACTGCAGTCAGGCTAGGTCACACATAAGTGACCAACTGAGTTACAGTTTACCCCATAGTAGGCATTTGAACTAGCCTATCACCTTGGTCAGAATTGGCGCCCAAAGGGCGGGGTCCACACACCTTGGTAGCTAGGGAGACAGTATGTGCGCCCCACTGATTGGAAACCTCCACCAGGCCTTACCTGCCCTTGTATTTGGGCTTTGTTACCTGGGACTGGTTTCCAGGACTTGTTTTTAAGTAAGTCCCCTCCAGGGAGCGGCGCCATCTCGCTCTTGCGGAAGGGGGGCAGGGACAGTTTAAGTTTTACTGCATAAACAACACAATGGCTATTCAACCGAAATGGAGCCCTTTTGGCTAAAGAGGCCCTTACAAGAACCATAAGCCTTCCTCTTGGACCCTGAGCTCATCCTGTCTTTGCAACTCTGTTGCTCAAAGGCCTTTTTAACGACATAAAATTAACAGAATATATTTTTAGTGAGCCTGGTTTAAAGAGATTAATTACTTGTTTCCAAAGTCCTTGGAAGGGAAAACATATAATGTAACTGCTGAATTTGACTGCCAAGATTGAAATGAACAAAAGAAGTGCAAGTGGCCGGCGGTCTTTTGGTGTTCTTTATTGAATGCTTTCTGGCTCCCTTTAACAGAGTTGTTTGTGCAACCCTAAGCAGCCGTATTTTGCAGTCTGCTTTATATTTTCCCTCTGTAAATTCAGCTCCAACTCTTTATTCAAATATAAATACTGGTGAATAGTAAAAAGGTTGTTGTTCTGGGAAAGAAGTCAAAGAGAACTAAGCCTGTCCCTTTTCTTTATTTGAATCTACATAAGAAAGTGTTAGAAGGAGGGGCTAAGCCTCTTCCTGTTCCTAGCCCTGAGCTATTGTGGTGAAGTTAAACAGAGACAGAAGATCCAAAGGTAGGAATGCCAACACCAAATAATTAAGGTAATAATAATCACAACTATAATGAAGTCATATTACTTCCATCAGTTACAAGGCACAGAACTCTGCTCTTCATGTGAACTTTACAACAATTTTATAAGGCAGGCATTGCTTCTGTCTTCCTAGTAAGAGCAAGTACATGACTTGTCCATGAACACACAATTAGCTGAAGTCTCAGAGACATTCCAACTGGAAGTGCTGTGTTTTTTGATCCTACCTCCTTCTTTAAAACCATATGCTATAGGGGTGACTAGGAGGCTTAATCAGTTAAGCATCGACTTTTGATTTCTGCTCAGGTCATGATCTCAGGGTTCTGAGGTCAGGCCCTGTGCTCAACAGAGTCTGCTTTTTCTTTTTCTTCTGCTCCTCCCCTTTCTTCCTCTCTCTCTCTCTCTCTCTCTCAAGTAAGTAAGTAAATAAATAAATAAAAATCTTTTTTACCCCCCCCAATCTGGTACAATTAATTTAAGTGATCTACTTTTATCCACTTGTAACTAAGCTTACCATGCAAAACCATTGGGAGTCCTGGCTAACTCTAGGCCATGGTGCAAAGTAAGCAGGCTTTGTCTCCATCCCTCTCACTTCTCCATTTGCAGCCACAATCACCACATCATAGTCACAGACTCTCAGCTAGCTTACAAAGAGACTGACTGACACAAATTCATGATAACTCCAGAAAATGTAAAGTTTAAATATTTTTGGGTGACTTTAACTCTGAAATAGGATGAGGTCCAACCAGTTAAAATATGTAATCTCAGCCCTGGTTAAGAAAACAAAAAGAACTGTCAGAAAATAATTGATGAAAGTTCTAGCAAACAGAAAGTTATTGAAAGTCACTGAAATAAAAACAATTAAAGATTCAGTTTTGAACACAGAGCTCTGTTTCACAGAAAAAGTGATACATGAAAATAGGGAATCTGAGGCAAATCTGAACTAATACTATAATATCTTTTGCAGAAGAGGCTATGTTTAGAAAAATAACAAGGAAGGCAGTTTTCCCTTCCTTTTCTGGAGAGGCATCAAATATAGGAAATGTGAATGTGACCACCAAAATTGGTTGGTGCTTGTCTAGTACCAATAGTTATTTTTAATTAGTACTGCCTTAAAAAGCCTTGATTTATATGAATAAATTAAAATCATCCTTACTTTGATTGAACAAGATCAGAGTTTCAATATATAATATAGATTACATTTTAATATGCTCTGTGGTGATTAGACAACAGATTATATCAAACTTAATTTTAAAAGTCCTGTCTACTTAGATAAAATGAAGTTATTATAATGTCTTTGCATAACGAGTAGTTAAGTATGTGGTTAATAGAGTTAGATTTTCTGGGTTTGTATTCTGACTCTCCCGCTTACTAGCTGTGCAACTTTGGTCAGGTTACCAAAACTCTCAGACTCTCAGTTTCCTTTTCTATAATAGTTGCATCTATTTTATATGGTTAGGGTGAGGACTGAATGAGTAAATACATGTAAAGTGGCTTGGAACAGGTGAGCTATTATTATTGTTTTTGTTAAAGAACTCTTTGTGTTTTTATTCATGAAAGTAGAAAGCAGTGAAACTATCTCATTGGGTCATAGATGTAAAGCCCCTCAGGACCTTAGAGATCTTCCAAACAGTCATTTGCTTTGGGGGAGGTAAAGCTTTATTATATCTGTTTTACAGAGGAGAAATGAGGCCAGGGAGGTCAGATGACTTTTCTGCGATCACACAGGTAGTATGTAAGGGAAGGTAAATTTTTTTTTTCCAAATTGTGTTTTGATATATGATACTTCTCTCTTCAAGACACTCTCTTCCTCAGTATTTTGGATAAGTCTTGACCAAGGTTGACAGTAAGAACCAACTTATCGTGCGTTATATATTCTTTTATGTCTGACTTCTTTCCTTCAAAATCCTGTTTGTGAGATCCATTCATCAATTATTCATACTTATTGTGGTATATATTCCATTTGTGTTAATGTATCACAGTCTAGTTTATTATTGAAGGACAGTGGGGTGCTATCCATTTTTGGCCTTTATAATTAGTCCTTCTGTAAACATTCTTTAAATGGTTTTTGGTGTTATGCCTGCCTGATGGGTATATATCTGAGCAGAATTGCTTGTTCAGGGGTTTAAACTGTTTTACTTAATGACAAAACTGGTTTAAAAAAAAATTATTAACATATAATGTATTATTAGCCCCAGGGGAACAGGTCTGTGAATTGCCAGGTTTACACATTTCACAGCCCTCACCATAGCACATACCTTCCCCAACATCCATAACCCCACTATCCTCTTCCTACCCCTCCCAACCCTCAGTTTATTTTGTGAGATTAAGAGTCTCTTACGGTATGACAAAACTTTTAACCTTTTGTAAAATTGTTTTGCCAAACTGTTTTCTGAAGTGGTTATACCAGTTGTTCCACACCCTTACCCACATCTGGCATTTTTGATCTTTTTAATTTGAGGCATTATGATAACTGATGTTGGCACATGATTTCATATTATAGTTTAAATTTGCATTTCCCTGATGAATCATGAAGATGAGCAACTTTTCATATATTTATGTGCTATTTTCATTAATCTTAAATAATAGAAAAGAAAAGCAGATTATTATTTTATATGTATACTTTGAGAAAGAGCTTTTTTTTTTTCCTCTCTTGGTAGAAGATGGTCGTTTGGGAGGTTTAACTCTTTTATGTTCACATTAATGTGCAAATATGGATGATTCTAGCCCTGTCACTTAAAATGCATAGTAAAGTGGGGATGGAGATTAAATGGCTGCCACTTAAGTAATCTGAATATTTTTTTTTAAATGAATGACAGTGTCATAAAACTGATTCAGAGACTTCTGAATATGTAAATATAGGGATAAGAAATAAAAATCAGTGGGATATAATTCACCATGAGTTTCTTTGTTCTTAAAATAAAGGAAACAATTTAAATAACATACATAGTTTACATTAAAAAATAAAATCATTTTGGAGCAACATAACCAATAAACTTAGCTGTCTATTCAGGAATGCTGGAGGTGTGGGAAATATGCAGTATGTGCTTGAGGTTCTTACGCATGAACACAATTATAAATTAGTTGGCATACAGTTGAAGCTTGTCTTGGGTGGCAAGACTAACCAAATCCTGCATCTGCCCTCCCAATCTTCCCGTACCTGCCCTTCCACCATCCAGTGTGGAAAAGGCAAACAACCCACATTCCAAGGACAGGGGAGAAGGTGAAGAGCCTCTGAGTTCTGGGGTCCAGCTCATGGGTCAATTGGTAGTTATGGTTTTTTGATGAAGTTCCCCAACACTAGGTTTGGATTCAGTCTTTTCTCCCCCAAATTAACTTCATTTGGTATTTAAAATAATAGTGGATAAATCATAGAATGAATACACTTTTCTAATTCTATATTTATGAAAAAAGAGCTAGAAAATAGTTCACTTGTGACTTATTCAAGATAATTAAACTTATTAAAGAGGAATCAGCTAAGTTTTAATAAAGAGAGACTTCATCAAGATAATCCTCTAGGCTTCTTAAACAGTATCATTAATTTTGTGCTAATACTTTTTCAGAAACTCTTCAAAAAAGCATTGGTCATGTTATCTTTTAAGCATTATAAAAACTGATAAATGTCAAGTCAGTGGGAAACTACTGAACTGGCATTTTATTAATAAGCAAGAATAATTAACAATATAACCTCCAGATTAATGACTATATGAGACATCGCATGACACAGTTTAATGATCTTTCGAAAAACAAAAAATTTACTGTTATTAGTCAGCTGGTAGCAGAGCAGGGATGTCAGGAAAAGGCAGGGCAGAATCAGAGGGTGATGACGGTGTCACAATGATTTAGTTGCTGTGTCTTCCATGCTATAGTCCAGAGTCATAGAAGTTGCTGACTCTCTCATTCTTCATACCAGTGCAGCATTTTTAATGTTTTAACTAAAAATAATGCATGCATACAATAAATATTCCATCCATCGGAAAAGATGTAAAAATAAAACTTAAAAAATCCCTCTATTTCTCCCTTCCCTCCCAAACTACCTTCCAGATGATTCTCAGTGCACCCACTCACATATGCATGGTGTAGGCTTTGCATATATGGTAAATGATATCACACATTTTCCTGGACTTTATCTTGGAGATTTTCCCATATCAATTAACTTTTTAAGGGGCTGCATATCACTCCAGCGTATAATTTAGTATTTTATTTTTTCTCCATCAAAGGATATTTCAGTCACCTCTAATTTGTTGTTTTCTTATTAAAAATAATATTCCACGATGTCATTTATAAGTAATCTTGGTGCATTTCTATATGGCTTTATCCGCAGGGTACATTGCTAATGATGGAATTGCTGGGTCAAAGTTTATGGCGCTTTTAAATATTGCCAGCTCTTACCAGATCATTCCAAAAGCGGGTCTTGGGTGTATTTCCCCTTTAAGACGGGGCACTAGGTGGCGGCTCTCAGGGAAACCTGAAAACACCACTTGTCTCTGAAAGGTCATCAAGGTGGCTCTTTCCTTTATATGCAGCAACCTTGACGAGGTAATAGCAATCAGTGGGAGATCCTTCAATGAGACATAGTCCATGGCAGCATCAACTTTCTTGTTTTACCACAGTGTCATCTGGAGAGCTCATATGCAATCATTGTTGAAATTAATTGCTGTTCTGCATCTTCAGTAAATTCCATAGATGGCATAAGAGAATACTGAATATATTTTTTCTGAAATGAAAGTAGTTTTCCAGAAGACATAACATGGGGGGACTGCCCTCTGATTCTGAGGCATTATGCTGTTCCTATTTAATCCCGTTTTATTTTAAAATAATAGTACTCAGCCTCTAGGTCTATACTCGGAATTGTAATTTCTCTTCATTATTAAGATTCTTGAATAAATGTATTTTGTGGATTTTTATTATTTTTCATGCCCCATTACATTTTCTCAAAAGAATTTCTCTGCCGATCTAATGACATTGCTTAAATGGCCTAAAACTCTTCAGAAGAAAGCTTTATGCAAATCTGTCTGTAGTAATAATTAAATCATACTATCTGGCACAACTCTAGGAGACTGAAAATGGGGCTCTTTAGGTGATCAGGAGGCTAGTCTTCCTTAGTGGTGTAAGGATTTGAAACAAGTGAAAGGATTTCAGATTTATGCCCAAGCAAAAGAGCAATAATATAGATATCATTCATATGAGACTCGATTTAAAAAAGAAGGAAAACACTTCTCTTAGGCAGAAAAATGCAGCTTCTTATCTGGAAGTGTTGTTAGGTAATTGTTTTAAAAATGAGCTCATTTTCTTCTCAGTAGAGATCATACAAAATGGCATTTTAAAATTAGAATAGGAAAAATAAGATATGTGCAATTTAAAGCATCTTACAAGTTGACTTTGGCCGTCATGTAGGAAGTAGTAATTCAGGAAGAACAACTGCATAGAAAAAGGAAATGGGCATCGGAGTGCCCCTCACAGAAGAAAGCCCGACACCTACCACCCCAGCAAAATGTGTAAAACAGCCACTCAGCTGTTCTGGGCTCCCTAGTGGCTGCCTTGGATACCTGATGTGGTCTGTGTTCTCCAGGATATATTTACAGATTGTATAAAATTAGCATAGATTAAAAATTAAATGAAGAAAACACAATGGTACAGGAGTTCAGTGTGAGAAAGGGTCAGAAAGGAATTTTCTCTCTTTAGAGTTTAGAGATGGTTTTGTGATAGAGTACAGTTCAGACATGTTTCTTTTTAAGCAAAAGCTGGCCCCAAATTCAAAACTAACTATAAAAATGCACATGAAATTGCTTTAAAAAATTGTTCTGAAGTTAGTGGGACTAAGAATGGAACTTGGGAATTTTAGCCCTGTAAAATATCTATTCATTGGAATGGCTGCTGTAATCCTGTGGCCTGTGCCTCAGATATTCTACCCACACTATGCCTGAGAGCTTTTGCCTATATTTTGTCTCTGAATGGCAGAATATAGAATGGCACACCCTCTCCCCTCCAGCCACTGAAACTGTTACCTTGTATTGGGGAACTGGCTGTGTGGTCTTTGGAGCTTGGGCCAAAGCCATGGACCATACTAGATTTTTAAGACTTGAGGCTTGGCATCAAAAGAAATGAAATCTTGCCATTTATGACAATGTGTATGGAACTAGAGGGTATTATGTTTAGCAAAATAAGTCAATCAGGGAAAGACAATTATCGTATAATCTCCCTGATATGAGGAAGTTGAGAGGGGGGTTTGGGGGGTAGGAAAGGAATAAATGAAACAAGATAGGATCCAGAGGGAGACAAACCATAAGAGACTTTTAATCTCACAAAACAAACTGAGGGTGGCTCGGTTATGGAAATTGGGGAAGGTATGTGCTATGGTGAGTGCTATGAAGTGTGTAAACCTGTCAATTCACAGACCTGTACCCTTGGGGCTAATAATACCTTATATGTCAATAAAAAAATTTAAAAATTTTAAAAAAGACTTGAGGCTTGGATCTTAGGCTTATTTGTTTGTTTTATACTTTAGTTTCATTGATAGTATACAAAAAACTCTGGGCTGGCAGGCTTCAGAATGGCCCTCACTTATAAATATCACTTAAAGTTGTAAAGAGATATCTCACAACACTTGTGCAACAAGCTTAGTAACTCAGGAAAAAGAATTTGAAGTCCACCTACCATAATAGATAGCACACACATATAATATTTATGATTTTAGCCATTAGAAAGTGACCCAGTGATCTATGACACATACATTGATAATTTTGCTGAGACCTGAATTTTTGTCTAACGAGCTGTGAGGTCTGCATGCAGAAGTACATCATTGAGCTCAGAGCTTCTCAAATTTTAGTGGGAATATGAATTACCCGGGGATCTTGTTAACATGAAAATTATGATTCAGTGGTTCTGGGGTGGAGCCTGAGAGTTTGCATTTCTAACTAGCTCCGGGGCAGTGGCAGCCCTGCTGGGACATGGAAGGCATGGTGAGTAGCGAAGACTTAGCTAGTGGCAGAGTTGTCCTTGTTGCCCGTTTCTCCACAGAGCTTTCTTCTCTCTTGAATCTCGAATGTGCAGTAAGATCTCCAAATACCTGCTTTCGGGTTTATGATTTAAGCTGACATTTACTAAGTATATTCTGAGTGGGAGAACTTAACACGAATTATTTCTCTTGCTTGTTATGAAGATGAGGAAACCAAAGCTTAGGAATGTTCTTTTACTTGTCCTAGTGGATGTAGCCAGGAGAGGGGTGGTACACATGCGGTGGGTTTCAGAGGCTGCCTCATATGATGAATAACATTAGTGGAAACAGAAAGTCGGTTTGAATGGAGAAGCACACAATTTATGGTGTTGAGGAGATAGTACTAATCGCATGTTCAAAGGATCTATAATTCTTAGGAAATACAATTTTAGGATTATCGTTATTATTTCTCTGCACATTGAGAAAGCGACAAAAAAATGTAAACTTGTACTCATCACTAAAGTGAAGTATGTGTGTCTGTTATAGGAAGCACAACTTTCCATTACTTTGTAGTACCTCATGTATGGAACAAAAACTGTTGATTTTGATCATCCAGGAAAGAAATCTCAAAAGCAAATGCCTTCTGGTTGGATTTTCATTTGATTTTGGTAAAGAAAGAACAGGAGAAGCATGTTGAATTAAAACTTAAAACTATCTTAACTAGAATTCTTATAAAAGTCAGTGATCATGGAGAATTCTCCTCGGTCCCCAGATCTTTTTTGTTTTTTGAAGTTTTCTTTGCATTTTCATTAGATGTGGTCTCTTTCTAAATGCACTTGGTGGAAAAATTCACATGGGTCTTCTTTCCCAGGTTTTTAGAAGCTTGCTACTGTCTCATAAGATATATAGTTCTAGTTTATGCCAGGTAGCCATGCTGAGATGGATTGTGCTGTCTCAGTGTTAAATTAAACTGTTCTCATGCAACTTGTAACTATGCATGTCCCAGATACATTGATGTCTGTTTTTTTTATTGTAGGTCTTGTAAGAATAAGAAGATTAAGAAAAACAACCCAGTAGTAGAAAACGTTAGGACAATGCATTTTCCACGAGCTTAAATTCCCTTTTCTCCTTTGCAAAAATGCTCCCATTTACCCGTGTCTTTAGAGTTTTGTCCCCTGCCTCTTGATTCCTGAATCTATTTCAGAGATGGTGATCCAGGAGGAGGTAGTGAGCCAGCACAAATGTCTCTTGCAATGCTGAAACCCAGTGTATGTAGACCATCCTGGATATTATCTCAGTTTTAATTCAACCTATTCCAGTCTTTTTGGCCAACTTAAGGTCCCCATAATTTATGGTAGCATTATTTGTAAGAAGACATGTGACACAAACTTTTTTTATTTATTTATTTGCCTGAGTTCTTATTGTTACATTGGGAAGCTAATTCTCTATGATGGTTTGGAGGAAGAGGGGGAAAAATACAGTGGGTAACACATTCTCTTCACATTATTTTGTGGGTGTCATGTTTCTAAACCAATAAAAGAATTGAGCTTTCTAATCATGAATTAGGTTATTGCACAGAAAGCAGTCTTATGAATTTCCCATTTATGTGTATGTGTATAGTCTACCTCCAGAATTTCTCAGGCCCTGAATCTCAGAAAGGTCACTTTTGTCTGTTGGTTGAAAAGAAGGGATGGGGTGGGCTGGTATAGAACAAGATGGACACTGTGCTTGTTCACTGATTGGTTTCATCTGTTAGTGTCCCTTCAGACCATGATTCCTAAGTGCTCAAGGACCTGGAGCTTGGGGAGACAGTCAGTAGAATGTGAAGTGCAATGTAAGAATTGGATTAACTCTCCTGGCTGAGTCTGCCATATGTCTACCAATGAACTTAGGAACTAGAGAGCTTGGAATAATTCTAGAAATAGTAGTATGGGGATGATCGTTCCATGCATATAGAACTTGTACCTTACCAGTGAGTCTCTTTTCTATAATCTTTACTCATTTGAAAAAAAATAGTAAGCACCTTCTGTGAATTAATCTCTTCTAGACACTGAGGGGTACAGTGGTGAACAAAACAAGATTGCTCTCCATCCTTTAAGATGCAATAATTAAGTCGAGAGAGAGACACTAATCATATAATGATCAAATAAATATGCAGTGCAATGTTGCAGCAGGAGGTTGTTGATAAAGTGTCTGCAGTAAGTGAACTTCATCTAGTAAGGAGATCAAGGAAGGCATTCTTCAGAAAATGATGTTGCAGTTGAGAAAGGATGAACCAATAGCGTTACATTAATAAAGAGAAGAAGAATGGTCAGGCTGAGCAAATGCAATATGCAAGGGCTCTGTATCAGGAGATAGGATGTTGTGAAAGGAGGCTGGTGTGGTTGGTGTGGCCAATGTGCGGAGAGTCAAGAACATGATGTGAAATGCAGCTGGAGAGGTAAGCAGGAGCCAGATTCAGGAGTTTTAGTTTTACCCTAAGGGCTAAGTGTACGAGTTACATATTTTAAGCAAGGCAGGTCTGTTTTTGCTGTTATCCAGAGAAGAAATGATGGTAGCTTCAATAGGTAGTAGTGCTAGGATGTTAGGTTCTGGAGATACTGTGAAGGTAGAGCCAACAGGATTTTCTGATAGCTTGGTATGGGTATGAGTAAAGAGAAGAGTGAGGGTGACTCCAAGGGCTTTGGATTGAGGAAGTAGAAGGATGAGGTTGCTTTTAACTGTGATGGGGAAGGCTGCTATGTGAGCTGCATGTGGGAGAGTGATAAAATCAAGAGTTCAGTTTACATATGTTCTGTTTAAGACGTGTATTAGACACTTAAATGGAAATGCAGAGCAAGCAGTTGTATATGTGAATCTATTTCTTACTTTTCCCAGAGGTAAGAAACAGAAGTAAAAATCGGGGTTGTTGAAAGTATTTTTTATATGTTTGTCAGAAATGTGTATTTTTAAATTTTTCATATAAATCATCCACTTTAAAATTCAGTTATTTGTATTTTTGCTTCTTGATTTGTAAGAGCTCATTTTGTAATAAAACTCATCATTATATGTTGCAAATGTATTTTTGTAATATTGCTTCTTTTGTTTAGTGTTTCTCAATATAAAGATTTAAAATTTTATGTAATTGAATCTTTTACTCATGCTAAAAAGGCCTTTTTTATTTATAAAAATACTGACTTTCTAACCTCTGAATGGCCCTTTTTAAAAATTCTATTTATTATTTATTTTTTTCTTTTTCATTTTAAGTTTAAATAAACTTATTTTTGTGTACATGAGAAAATAATTCCGGTTAACTTCCTTTTTTTTTTATTTTAAAGATTTTATTTATTTATTTGTTAGAGAGAGAGAGAGCGAGCTAGCACAGGCAGACAGAGTGGTAGGCAGAGGCAGAGGGAGAAGCAGGCTCCCTGCCAAGCAAGGAGCCCGATGTGGGACTCGATCCCAGGACGCTGGGATCATGACCTGAGCCGAAGGCAGCTGCTTAACCAACTGAGCCACCCAGGCGTCCCTAACTTCCTTTTTTCCCCCCAACAAGTTAGCCAGTAATTCCAGTAGTATTTGTTGAATAACCCTTTTGTTCACTGATTAACTCACTACTTTATCTTATGTTAAACATTTATATACTTATAAGTATTTGAACTTATTTCCAAGATTTCTATTATTCTCTATTAACCTGTCTCTTGTGGTACTTATTCTACAGTATTTAATTACTGTAGCTTTCTGGTATGAATTATTATCTTGGAAAACAAATTTCTACCATCATCTACCATTCTTTTTTTTTTTTTTTAAAGGTTTTATTTATTTATTTGACAGAGCTCACAAGTTGGCAGAGAGAGAGGGAGAGGAGGAAGCAGGCTCCCCGCGGAGCAGAGAGCCCGACGCGGGGCTGGATCGCAGGACCCTGAGATCATGACCTGAGCCGAAGACAGAGGCTTTAACCCACTGAGCCACCCAGGCGCCCCTACCATTCTTTTTTTAAAAAAATGATTCCTGGGTTATTTCCCCTCGTTTATGCTTATAAATGATATTTACATATCATGAGAATTACCTGTCCCTAAATGGTTTTAGTTATTTATTTATTTTTAAGATTTTATTTATTTGAGAGAGAAAGAGTGAGAGAGAGCATGAGAGGGGAGAAGGTTAGAGGGAGAATCAGACTCCCCATGGAGCCGGGAGCCCAATGTGGGACTTGATCCCAGGACTCCGGGGTCATGACCTGAGCCGAAGGCAGTTGCCCAACCAAATGAGCTACCCAGGCACCTCCTAAATGGTTTTAAAAGCCCAGGCATAGGGGCCCCTGGGTGGCTCAGTGGGTTAAAGCCTCTGCCTTTGGCTCAGGTCATGATCCTAGGGTCCTGGGATCGAGCCCCACATGGGGCTCTCTGCTCAGCAGGGAGTCTGCTTCCCTTCCTCTCTCTGCCTGCCTCTCTGCCTACTTGTGATTTCTGTCAAATAAATAAATAAAATCTTTAAAATAAAATAAAATAAAAGCCCGGGCATATGTGTGTCTGATTCTGGTAACTTTTTAAATTTTTTTTTAAGATTTTATTTATTTATTAGTTAGAGAGAGAGCACAGGCAGACAGAGAGGCAGGCAGAGGCAGAGGGAGAAGCAGCCCTCTGCTGAGCCAAAGGCAGCCGCTTAACCAACTGAGCCACCCAGGCGTCCCTCTGGTAACTTTTTTTGAGATAATTCTTTGGGTACCACAGAAAAAGTTTCTGTAATTATTCTTGTTATTATTTTGTATGTTAGCAAAATCAGTCTTACGGGTTAAGATTTGAAATACCTCAGAGGTGGAGTAATTTTGGCTGTTGACAGGTTCAACGATATGGCTATGGTAATGGATACTTAAGTGATGAGAGCATGAAATTCGCTATATATTAGGAGGTAAGCAAACTTAGATTTTAGGTATTGAACAAGTATTCAAAAGACCAGTTTCCCAAGACAGATTGGAGGGGAAGATTGCTTTCTAGGTTCCAAAGTGGGGGACTATTTTAGAGAGGTGATATTAATGAGGAAAGGTAGTACTGGATAGAAGAAAAGGATGTCACAGATATCCAAATGGAGGATTGATTTTTACATGAGTATGAAAGAGTGGTTCTTGGGAGTGGCAGTCCTTCCTATGGCAAACATACCTGTCATGGGGCAATATAAAAAATCTAAATGAGGTGATTTCAGAGAATGTATTATCCTCACTGAAAATCCAAGTTTCAGTCAGAGCAGAGAAGTAAAGGCTGCATTTTTTGAGGTGGTAGATTATGGAGGACATATATGAACATTTTTGAGGTGGAGGATTGGAAGCCCCGTGGAGCAGTTAGCTTTTGCTTTGTAGCAGAATATCCCCAAACATGGTAGCCTGAAACAGTAATTTGACTGGTTGGAAATTTGGTCTGGATTCACTTGGGAATTTTGGGGGGGGTTTGATCTATTTAGTCTATATTGGCTGGGCTTACTTATGCGTCTGTAGTTAGATGGTGGGTTTGCTCAGCTGGTTCATTTACGATGGCCTTGCTTTTGTGGCTGGAATACCTGGAGCATCTTGACATGTCTTCTTTCAGCCTAGCAGGTTAGCCCAGGGTTGTTCATGTGACAGTTGTAGATTTCTAAGAAAGTCCAAGCTTGCAAAGCCTTTTGAGACCTAGGCTAAGAACTCAGTTGGACATTACTACTTCTACCATGTTCCGCCAAGTCAAGTTATGAGACCAGTACGGATGAGGGAGGACCTGTAAGATCACATTGAAAAGGGGCATAGATATAGGGAACACAGAACTTACAACCATTTCTACAATCTTTAACACCTTAGGGGGATGATTCAAGGTGAAAGAAATCCAGAGAGATATAAGGATGAAAGCAAGAGAGATGTGTCTGGTTGCTGCTTTCCAGTTGGAGAGTTATGGTCAAGAATGACAGGATATGGAGTCAGCTTCACTGAGCTTAAAGGCCTGGTTCTCACTCTGGCATTGACTTCTAGCATTTGTGCAGCCCAAATTCTAAGGTGGTATCAAGAGCTTGGTGAAACCAGTGGTCAGCTGCCATGTCTGAGGCCATCATTGGTGGAGATAACAGATGGCATGTGAGATGGCATGCAGTTTTCCTTCTTGGACAGTGGTTCAAATAGAAGAGAAATGTGGTATGGTGCCATTAAAAAATACTAGCCCAGAAAAGAAGGGACCATAAATTCTGAACTCCTAGGATTTTAATCTCAAGGTGGAAATAACTGTGGTCCTAGGTGGGTGGCAAGTAATGAGGGAGCTTCCAGAGAAATTCTAACCCAGGGTCGTATATAATGAATTCAGTTACTATGTTTCACACAAGGCAGGGTTCATTTGTCATTTAAGTCTGCATCTCCATCACTTGGCAGCACAACATCTGATCCATTGTAGATGCTCAATAAATGTTTGTTGGAATACCTCATTCAATAAGTAATGCATCTTTTCTATACATATTCAATTTAGATTATTATATCTAGTCCTCATCTACAAAAGTAATGATTGATTGTGATTTCCTTCACTGTTTATTTTCCTCACAAGTTTCTTCTTTCTATATTAAATAAATTTATTTTTGGTATTTTTCTTTCTGTATTTTGAAGTGGGGCTTTAATAGAGCAGAGTAACTAGGGGTGATATGTGGCAGCAATTGACAAAGCTAATAGCATTTAGAAAAAGCGTTCATTCTGAAAAGAATAGAAAGAATCATGTTTTCTACATTGTTTACTTTGTCGTGAATGTTGCAAACTTTCACTGAGGTCAAATTCAGACTGTTTTCTGATTCTAAATACTGTAGGATAAAAAAAGTCCTAAATAATCCAATCATCATATCAGGAAACTAAAGACATTTAATTGGGATAGTTTCTTTAGCTTGTGCTAAAAACTGTGTTGAGTTTTCATGTATGCAATATTAATGTTGGGTCTCTCTCTCTCTATCAAGAGACCTTTCTATACATGAAAGAAAATATATTCATTCTACCAGATTAACAAAGCAATGTTCAGTTGTTCTTGTTTTCAGGTGTCACTATTTTAAAAATGCTGCCATAATTATTATATCAGTTTGAATCTAAAAAAACAGGAATTTATAGCCAAACATTATACAAAACTTGCAGTATTTTGACACATATTGCTGAATTGTTCTCAAAGGCTTTATCAATTTACATTTCAGTAATATATGAGAAAATATGCCTGTTTTTAATATACCCTCGAGCACAGGATGGTGTATCATCATTAAAAAGAAAATTCTGTTTAAAGATTTTATTTATTTATTTGAGAGAGAGAGAATGAGGGAGAGACAGACCATGAGTAAGGGGGTGGTCAGAGGGAGCAGACTCGCTGCTGAGCAAGGAGCCCTGTGCAGGACTCAATCCTGGTACTCTAGGACCATGACCTGAGCTGAAGGCAGTTGCCTAACCAACTGAGCCACCAAGGCACCCAAAAAAGAAAATATATTTTAATATGAGGTATGGTATGTGGTAACTTGTCCAGTGTGACTTGAGTATAGTGAATGGGTGTGAGAATGTAAGTAGAGTATTTGGGGATGAAAGTGGAGAGGGAAGAAGTGGCCAGACAATGCAGGGCCTCTCAGGTGATTTGAAAAATCTTGCTATTCATCACCAAAGCATTAGGAAGCATCTGAAGGGTTTTAAACAGCAGTAAAATGTGATGAAGTATTATATTTTAGATAGATTACTTTGCAGCAGTATGGGAATCAGGAACAGGAGGGGATGTGGGGGACATTAGTTGGGAAACATTAACACCAGTCCAGCTGGACAGGGGTTGCAGTCAGTAGGATAATGGCTGTGGAATTGGAAAGAAGTGAATGGATTCGAATATGTAGGAAGTAGAATAGATTGCTTATAGTGACTGAATTTCAGGCAATGAGGGAGAGAGATGTATTATGGATGCATTTTGTATTTCAGACTTGTGCAAGTGGTGGACGGAATGGTACTTACTGAAGGAGAGAGCACCGGCATGCAGGAAGGCTTAGGAGGAGGTTATGAGCTCAGTTTTGGTCACATTGAGTTTGATGCCCATGGATGTTTAAGAGGAGATATTAAAGTTTAATGTATACATCTGAGGTTTAGAAGAATGGTCAGAATGGGAGATATAAAGATCAGAGTCTTATGCTTATAGATGATAATTGAAGCCCTGGGAATGGTTAGCATCACTATGGGAGAGAATATAGGGAGGGGAAATGAGGACAAAGACCAATCTTTAAGGCATTTCAAGATTTAAAATCTGTAAGGGGCACCTGGGTGGCTCAGTCATTAAGCATCCCACTCTTGGTTTCGGCTCAGGTTATGACTCCTGGTTTCGGCTCAGGTGGTGAGATGGACCCCTGTGTTGCCCCATGTGGGGCTCTGCACTCAGTGGGGAGTCTGGTTGAAGATTGTCTCCTTTTGCCCCTCCCCCCACACTCTCACTCTCTTCCTCTCTCTCTCAAATAAATAAATAAATCTTTATTAAAAAATAAAATCTATAAGATATGGAAGAGCTTGGAAACAGTCTGAGATTTACATGGAAAATTAGAAATAATTTTGTGCCATGGAGGCTAAGAGAAAAAGGTTTTAGGAAGGGGGACTGATACATGATAACCAAAAGTGCTGATGGGACAGGAGCAACGATACCTAATATTTTGTCATCAGATTCAAAATAATTAGAGCTATGGGGAGTGGAGAGGAAAAGTGGTAATACTTCTTGCAATAAATTTGACTCTGAATGGAAGGGGAGATGGAGCAATTATGGGAAGCCTATGTAAGGTTCTGAGACCTTTTTTTTTTTTTTTTTCTGGTTGGAAAGAAATAGGAATGGATCATATTTAAATGTTGATGGTGTGTATCCATTACGGAGGGGTGGGGAGAGAGAGACAGAGATGGAGTGGGGGACTGAGAATGAAAGTAGAAGGGAGGAATTAATTGATGGCACAATTTGAGCAGAAAGAATAGAGTTCAGAGCATAATCGGAGGACTTTGCTTTTGCTGGCTGGAGAGACATCTGTGTGGAAGCAGGAGGGAAAAGTGGCTGGAAATAGATGTAGCTAAATGTATAGTTTTGGTGGAAAAGGAAGGTGTCTGTATCTGACAGCTTTTATTTTCTCTATGGAGCGAGACCCAAGGTGAGTTATTGGGAGGAAGAAGCAGAGTCAGAGGTAAAGTTAAGATGGTTGGAAAGCTGCCTAAGTAACATAATGAGGTGGCCAGAAAATGTCAAGGAACCTACATAAAATGTTGCTAACTGCAAACTGTGCTGTTCATCCATTTGGTTACACAGTTTCCCCTGAACCTTTTGACAACTCAAATGTACCAGGAAGAAAGTGGATTAATTTGTCTGTGGTTGGAATTTTTATTTCTGGATATTTTATTTTATATCTGGATATTTTATCTATTTCTGGATATTTTATCCAGTATTTTATTTCTGGGTAAAGAAGTTTATAGTTTTTGCCAAAAATAGATCATGCTTTAGGACTTAAGAGACTGAAGTTGGATGGAAAAGAAGGTAAGGACAGTTCGGGACTGTTCAGTAGGGGAAAAGTTCAAACTGAACAGGAAACACTAATGAGGTTGAAGAATAAATGCAGTGAGAGTAGTTGAGGAAGCAAGTTGGAAGTGCAGGGAGTTCGAGGTGGAGAGCAGACTGATTGAGAGCTGGAGCAGATCTGAGTGAGCCAAGAGCAGAGTGTGACTATGCAGGTGAAGCCTGTGGGGTGCAAGGGTGTCAGAGGAGCCAAGAGTCCAAAGTACTAGCCAGCACACAGCCATAAGGCAAATTCTCCTGGGGTGGGGCAGATATTTGAGTGGAGAAAGAAACTGTGACCCAGATTTCAATGTCAGCAGTGAATGAAGAGGTGAACGAATATGAGTGGGGTGTGTGTATGTATGTAAATGGTAGGAAAGTTGGTGCTGTTAACCTCAAGGAGCTGGTATTTTTTGTGAGTGCGGAGGGGTGATACTGACTATACCCCTGATACTGAAGTACAAAATGTGTACTTCAGGATGTATGATGAATGCATTATTTTGCGTGTCACAGATTGCGTAGCTTAAACAATAAAAATTTATTTTCTCACGTTCTGGAGGCTCAAAGTCCAAGATTAAGATGTAGCAAGTTGGGTTTGTTTTGAGGCCTCTCTCCTTAGCTTGCAGATCACTGCCTTCTTGCTGTGTCCTCATGTGGTCTTGCCCTTGTGCCCTCACTTACCTTTTGTCCCTGTGCATGCAAACTTCCAGAAAGGACGCTAGACAAGGTGGGTTAAGGGCCACACTAATGGCCTCATTTTAATTTTGTCCTCTCTGAAGAGGACCTGATCTCCAAATACAGCCACATTTTGAGATGCTGTGGATTAAAATATTCAACATCTGAATTTGCTGGGGCGGGGGCACAGATCAGTACATAACAATGAGGTTTCAGTGGTAATAAAACAGCATCTAGCTATCCCTTGAGAGGTCCATACGGCAAGCGATGTTCTTGTGAGGAAACCAGAATTCAGTTAAGGTCAAAGGCCAAGGGGATGAAGCTAGAAAAGAGAGAGAATTCCAGAGGCCTTGGGTGGGTTTGGCAGTGAAGAGATTTGTGGGGTGCGGGTAGGTTTATAAAAGAAAAGACTGGTGTTAAGGAGGAATAAATGAATAAAGTTAAACCTGGTTGGTCCACAAAGTGGGGAGAAGAAGAGATATTTGACTTTTTGTTGAATTAGCTGCCTCATGGTGTTGTCTATAGTAATTTCTGATGTAGAAATAGTGAGTTTATAGTACTTTTCATGGTATTTTTACATCTGTTTTCTATTGCTAAGTGGATGGATTTTTTTTTTTTTTTTACTTAATTCTTTTCAGTAGGTTATTATTTGTATAAAGGAAAGCTATTGATTTTGGTCTACTTATTTTACAACTCAGTTATTGGTTCAAATAATTTCTCAGGTATTCTCTTTTGTCCAGGTCATCATTCATCTCCTCCATAAATAGTGATCATTTTGTCTCCTATTATTCTTAGAAAATATATGCACTAGTGTAAATAAAAATTAATGGAACTTAAACCAGAGTCAGTGGCAGTGAAATGAAAGAAGAGGAATAGCTTTCATAATACGAAACTTGGCTTTTGACCAAATGTAGAGTCTGGGAAAAGAGAACTTCATTTAGGTGATAAACATGAGATAGAATGCCTTTAAGTATAGGATTATTTCCTTATGGTAAACGTTTAGAAGGGCAATAACTGTGCCAAAGATTATTTATCATTTTAATACTTTTACTTTTACCACAAACTACCAAACATATCCAGTTATGTCAGCTCTCTTATTACCATAGTCCTTCACTAACACTAGGTGCCATCATTTAAAATTTTGTTAGGTCCACAGGAGTAAGATGATATCTCATTGTTCCTTTATGGATGGCCTTCCCTAACTTGAGGTTTGACAAATATGCTCTCAAGTTGTCTCCTGGTATCATTTTAATATTAAATACCTTTGGGGGTTATCATTGCATACAGTATGAGATAGGAATGACTCTTCCCAGGCAAAGAGTGAATTTATTTTTATAACTGTAGGTAGATAGCATTTTGAAAGAGAAAAATGTGGCCTAGGAATTCCACCGTGAAGGGAATAGCATTCAGCCAAAAGTTCTTCATTAGAAATACTAATGCATCAGGGATAAATTTAACAAAATTTTCATTAGGAATATCTTACATGTAAAGTCCTCACTATGACATTTAAAACCCTAAACCAGCAACTGAAAACTGGTAGCAAGTGAGCCATTGTAATACTAGCTAATATTTACTGAATGCTTAACTGTGTACCAGCCCTATGTCAACCATATTATATATACTTACTATATACATTACCTTATTAAAATCCCTGAAACAGTCCTATGAGGTAAGCATTATTATTATCATAATATATAAGGAAACAAAGTGTTAAAAGGTTAAATAATGTATCATAGCCAAGTCACATAGCCAAGCCCTTGGCCACTATTCATAGGGCCTTTTGCCAACCTACTGACTGTTCCCTAAAAATATGGTATATTTTATCAACTCCATGCTTTGTTTTGATGTGTTTTGAGTCACATTGACAGCACTGTTAATGGTAAAGTCAGAGATGGAAAAAAGAGTAGAAAGAAAACCAGTTAGAATTCAACCATTCATCCATCCTTCCCTTTCATTGAACAGATAACTCAGTGCCTCCATGTTCCAGTCAGAGGTCTTAAGGGCAGGGGACAAGGTAGGTAGTTAAAAAGAGACGGAAATCACTAACTCTGTGACCTGAGTAGAGCTTACTTTCTGTGGGGGAGAGGGCATAAATACAAAATAAATTATAATGATGTGAGGTTGAAAGTACCATGAAGGACAGTCAAGAAAAAGGTATGGGACATGATGGGCCAAGGTGCTGTGGTCTCTCTAGGAGGTGGCATTTGAGCCAAGACCTGAATTAAGTGCAAGAGCCAGTTAGGTGGCTGTTTGGCTTGTGGTTGGTCCTGTGTGTCCAACAGACTGCAAGAGGCCCAGGGCAGTGTGGCGGAGGAGGCTGAGAGGTGTTGCAGGAGCAAGGAACCCTGGCTTACAAGAACCTGATAGAGCTTGTGAGCCTTGGTAAGGACCTGGGGTTTCATCTCAGCCTGCTTACCAATTTAGGGGATGGACATGAGGACTTCAAATGGAGGGGCAATGGCAGTGAGTGGGGCACCACTGTGGCAGTGCCTGACTTTGTCATTGACTGTAGTCTAGGGGAGGAGTCAATGATGCCAACATGTTGGGGTGCACTGAGGCTCAGCTGAGGTAACTAAGAAGGATGGGTGGTGTAGAAGGGAAAAGATGAATTGAGAAGAAGAGGCAGTCTGAGGATGGGAAGTTGAAGAACAGCTATTTCAGGAATGGGAAATAGATGAGGAATGGTTAGAGAGGTGGGAGGGAAACTGGGAGAAATAAGTGCTGGGTTGAGGTCACGGGACATTCTTCAGGATTTTCCGAGCTGAGGTCTGTTGGCCTCCTCAGGGTGTTACATTTGTTGGGAGGCAAACGCTGTTGTATGGTGATAGTTAACTTGCAGATGAAGTCAGATCCGGAGTCTAGTCTCTGTCACTTGTAAGCATTGATGCTCACCTTAATTTCTTTGTTTCTTTGGCTGTTTCTGTGTTTACTTGTTGTGAGCTTATGTGAGATACTGTATGTCAGCTGTACTGCTGGAACAAAATGAGCCCTTCTGGGATGGTGCTGTTAGGATAACTATTAAATACTGTGTTTGGTAATTATCTGAGATAATGTACATGAAGTAACTTTATGATTGTGGAAAAAACTAGGTGTGAGTTGTTAATAATGATAAAACTGAGTTCCTAGTCTTTTCTGTACTGCTTTCTAACCATGGTAACTCCTGTACTAATTTTATAATTTTAAGCAATTACGTAGTAGTCAGTTTTTATAGAAATGCATGTAAAGCTAACTGATGGTAATTTTTTTTTTGCAAAATATTCCAAATTGAAAGCTTAGGTAATGCACCAGATGAAGCTTGGAATAATTTAATTTTGTTGTTTTATACTAAAATTATAAGTATACATATTTTAAAATTTGATGAACTAATTATTTTCACCTTTAGTTACAGTACATCAAGGAAGACTTTCTTTAGAGTTGAAATAATAATGTTTTGTAATGTATATAGCTTTAGAATTAGAGACTCAAAAGCAAATATAGGAAAAAATATGAAATGATGTCTTGGCCATAGTTGTAGATATTTAATCTTGTCAATAGTTTCTGATTTTGTGTTCTACAAATTTGTTTCTGGAAAACAAAATTGAAATTAAATGTGTGTAGCTAATAGCTCATTTTAATGAATATTTTAAGATGGAAAATAAAATGTGCTTCAGATTTCCGATGTAATATATGTGAAATATAGTTATTTTAGAGGCTCAGATGCTTCCAGCACCTGAGCCTCTCCCTTGAGGCCATCAGGCTCTCTATCTAAAATAGAATAAGAATAAAATATAATTGAATGGGAAAAAAATCCAAGTTGGTCTTTGAAAGACTTTACAGAAAAAATGATTCATCCAAACCTAAAACAATATTAGTACATCTGCTATTCCTTCCTTCCCCCTTTCACTTACTCTATAATTATATTTTATTTCCTATTACCCTATTTCTCATCCCTTAATAACCTCAATTTTCTGATTGGTCCTCTTTGACCTACACAGAAGCCTGCTTAAGCATTCAATGAATTCTTTAGGAAATTCTGTGGCAATTTAATCTGCTCCGTGAAGTCCTTTTGGGAGCTTTGTTCTATTCTCTAACTTGGAAAGCTCTTGCCAGATCCTGATTTTTATTTCTCCTCCTCTTAGTAGTATTTTAGGGCGAATGCAAATATTGCCCACTCTCCTTTTATAATTACTCTTGCTATAATTTTCTTTTGATGTTGGATCATTTTTAGAAATGCACAATTCTAATCAAGTCATCTGACGTAATTGTGTTCATAACCTGTTATCTTCATTTTTTCCATTTAAAATATTTTAGTGATATCAAACCTTATCTCTCTGGATGTGTGTGGAACAGCCAAGCTGGATACACAGAAACATAATAGAAAAAAGTAGGCTTGCCCGCAAGCTTTGGTCAGCCATGTTGCTTTTGGCTGTTACCAGGACACCTGAGAGAGTGGCACTGAGAAAAGAATGAGAGGGAGTCCTTTTCAATGAGTAATGCTCACCTGAATGTAGCAAATTTTCTGGTATGCATGTTTCTGATTATCTTCTATTAGTGCTATATAGCCTAAATAGAATAAATGGAATTTTGGAGTTGCTTGATTTTGCTTGCATTACGCAGTATAGCCACATGAAAGCACACAAGCTTTATAAAGCTCCCAAAACTTTTGTTTCCTCTCAGTGAATCCTCCAGCATTAGCATATTAGAAAATATCTACCTCCTTATAAAAGTCTCAAAATAAAGTGTCCTAACATGAAACATTAATAAAGTTTCCCCTTCTTATCCATTCTGCCCAGTAGTTGTGAGCTACTCTGAGCACCACCTGCTCTAGAAGCTGTAAAGCTTTTCACCTGATCTTTAGCAATAAACATTTGTGAACTCTCTTATTTTCAAAAAAAGGTGGAAAAGGGAAAAATAATCTCCTTTGGGTGGCTTTTTTTCCCTCCGAAGGAGGATACCTTTCTAGTTTCAATCCCTGTGCAGGAGAGGACCTTTTTGGAATGCACTTTACGCATAGCTTGGTTTATGTACTCAGAATCCCCTCTAATTTCCCATTTTCTGTTCCTTTCTAGTTTCCTGCTGGTTTCCATGCTTTACACACAATTCATGATTTATACCTTTGGTGGTAATAATCTTGTTGCTTGAGAATATTTCCTATCATTCCAGTGCCATGTATGCTCACAAATGACAGATTTTCCATGGTGGGCAAGGCAGCACTTACCTTGTGGCCATTTCCCCTTTCTGGCATCAATTTGCCTTTCTACATAACTACATTCTGAGTGATTTCTTTCATGAACCATCTGCAGTTGTTCTAAGAGTGTCCTCACTATCCCCCGGCTCCTCTCTTGCTCCTTTGGGGGCATTGCTTCACTCTTGTTAGCTAAGCATAATGGCATCTTGGAAATGCATGTAATGATCCCCAAAGCAATCAGTTCTTTCTTACTCTCTTCTAAGAAGGTGACTAAATAGTTTCTTCTATAGGGGATGGAAATGTTAAAGGAAATGACATGGTGAACAAGAAGAGGAGTTACCTGACACACTCCCGTGCTGTAGTAATTTTTGGTGTGTGCTACATATGTCCTGGCTGAAAAAGCCAGAAGGAAACATAAATGTCCAAAATACATTAGAAGAGTATCAGGAAAGGCGTACCTGAATGGTTCATTCGGTAGAGAGTGTGACTCTTGATCTTAGGGTTGTAAGTTTGAGCCCCACGTTGGATGTAGGTAGAGATTACTTAAACATACAAATCTTTAAAAAGTAAAAAAATAATCAATTAAAAATTTTTTTAAAAGAAGGGAATCAGGAACAATAATGGGATGATGACAGAAATTTATATTCTTGGGGGGCCTGGCTGGCTCAGTCAGTGGAGCATACAACTCTTGATTGCAGGGTTGTAAGTTCAAGTTCCACTTTTGGCATAAAGTCTACTTATAAAAAAAGAGGGCCTCCTGGGTGGCTCAGTCAGTTAAGCATCTGACTTGATTTCAGTTCAGGTCATGCCCTCAGGGTTGTAATATCAAGCTCTGTGTCAGTTTTGACTCCATGTGGAACCTGCTTGAGATTCTCCCTCTCCCTCCCCCTTTGCCACTTGCCCCTCATCCCCTGCTCATGTTCTCTCTCTCAAAAATAAAAAAAGAAAGAAAAAAATTCCTCCCCCCTCCCCCGTATTTCAGTATATTTGAGAGAAAAGATAAGGAATCACAGAAGAAAACAGAGATAACATTGAAAAAATTTTGAATATATATAATAAATACTTTTTTATAGGAGCTGATAATGATTATTTATCTTCTGACCTTTATAGTAGCTCTGGCTACACTGAATCCTCCAAAGAAATTTCTTTTGTAATTTGCCTTTAGCTAAACCTGTTGGGACAGACTGAACTAAAGTAACAGGCAACTTTAAAAGGTTCATTACCTGTCAATCTTTGATTTAAACCCTTGTCAATGCTAATAAAATATCATGGTTATTCCTTTTGGAGTCATCTTTTTGTTGAGAGGACTGATTTTATCATGCATGATTAATGTACCATGAGTGATATTAATTTAATGCTAAAATCTCTGTTTCTATCAGAACCATTTTGCCTTTCATAGTCTCTAAATTATTTATGAGTGTGGGCAAATTTACCATGATACAAGTCCTATAAAGTGCAGTAATATTAACTTTAATTGTTTTATTTTTGTCTCTTCCTCTCTCTTTGCTAGCCTTTACTATTCCCTCTTTGGCATTTGATTTTATTGTTTGAATACTTAATTTGGAAAGCTTATCTTAAATTCTGACTATTTTAATTTAGTAAGTGGATAGATCTTTTCATTGCTTTCATACTGTCTAAGTTTGAAGAATTTGGTTTATATAAGCCAGAGCTGCCTGGATGTTTCCAATCCTATTCAATAAGCAAAGTATGCTTATTTTAATTATAGTGCCATGGAAACTAAGTATTTCTCAACATTCAGTCTTTTACATGACCCTTAATGAAGTCACATTATAGGTATGTGATGATAATAATACCAGCAGAGATTTGTTTAGGTTTGATTCTTTTGCTTAGGTAATATTTAATGTTTTAAATATTAAATAAGAGATAAAAGTCTGTTGAATATATTTGACAAGATCTTTGATTCTTTTTAATTTCTATAATACATAGGATATGAGGAAATACAAAAGTGATTCCTTGTCTAGAAAGATTAAAGTACAGGGAAAAGTAATGCTCTTACCAGTGATTTATGAAAGCATACCTATTATGAAATGGCTGAATTTGTTGTTGTTGACTACAATTCAGACACAAAGTACGAAGGGATGGGGCACCTGGGTAATGCTCAGTAGGCTAAGCGTCGACTCTTGATTTTGTTTCAAGTCATGATCTCAGGATCATGAGAGGGAGCCCCACATCTGGCTCTGTGCTAGGCATGGAGCCCACTTAAGATTTTTTCTCCCCCTCTCTTTCTGCCCCTTCCACATTGCTTCCTCTCTCTCTCTCTCTCTCTCTAAAAAAAAAAAAAAAAAAAAAAAGAAGAAGAAGTATGAAGGGACAATGTATTTATGTATTATCTTGTTAGCCTGTATGAATGTTATTTGTATGTAAGATGACAATATTGACCAATGTGTCCATCACTTTGAATTTTCTGGAAAAGGCTAATGTGACTTCTAATTTTTTGCTGGTACTAAGTACTGATAATTTACTCTATTCACATTTGGTAGAGTTATATGCTCCTCTGATGAAGAACCCTCATTTTACAGATGAGAAAATTGAGAATCAGGTAAGGGACAGTATACCATATTGATTCAAAGTCTGAATTCATGGAGCAAGACTATCTGGCTTCAAATCCTGCAATTGCTACTTACCGTCTGACTTTGGTTAGTCAAATGGATTTATTGGTAGTTAGAATTAATATATGTAGCATATTTTGAAACATTGCCTGGCATATAATAAGTGCCATATAAGTGTTAGCTATCATTATTATTTATATATGACCATATAAATTAACCATATCCCTGGATCAGACTTTTTTTCTCATATCCATATGTTATTGCATGACACATGCTGCCATTCTAGTACACCATGTTGGATATAATGTATCCTGCCTCTCTCTGAAATTCAAAGGCACATGTGGAAAAATGGGGCATGTGAATTTTAGACCTTCCATTGGTACAGCAGAGGGATAGCATGCCAACTGGTAATTGATGCAGAAGAAACTAAGTCCAAAACTTAGTTTTACTTAGTTTTAGTTTTAGTTTAGTTTTAACTTAGTTTTACTAAGAAATGTAGTTAGTTTTTATTAGTGTATGTGTGTATATATATTTCTTCTTGTTTTTCCTTTTTCCAAACCTCTTGCCATCTGTCATTCTAGTCTCTTTTCCTTAGCATTTGAATCTTGCATTTTTAATTGTATAGATGCCTCTTCTTATAATGAAAGTTGCCACAAGTTTTCTTTTTTCACTAGTTCATGCCATACAGTTCAATACCCTGCAATACACTTCTGGGTTTAGCTGTGCATGTCTTTGACTACAAGTTACAGAATGCAAATCAGGGAGATAAAAGAGTGAGAAAATTTGTGAAATCATTCAAGAAGCAGTTCATAGACAGGGCAACTCAGGAAAGTTATGCCTGCATTCTATCTAATTTTTGCTTCTTGTTTTCTACCTTCCTTCCTTTGTATGTTGAGCAAGATGATTATACCAATACCAGGAATTATATCCAGTTAAAGTGCATCCAGAGGAATAAAGGAAACATGAGCTCTCTGTATCTGTATATCATTCTTAAAGGCAAGGGCATTTTTCCCAGAAGTCTTTTTACAGGTTTTCTTTAATTTCTCATTGGCCAGAATTGGATCACATGCCCATAAACCAATCACTCACTACCAAAGAAAATTGAATTACCATGTGTGGCCTGGAATAATAATTTGGGTAGGATAGAAGTTGGAAAACTGTTTTCTGTAAAAGACCAGACAATAACTCTTTATGGTTTTATAGGTCACAAGTTCCCATTTGTGCTACTAAACTCTGCATATAAACAAGCATATAATATTTCAACAAAACCATGTTTACTGACACTGAAACTTGAATTTCATATAATTTTCACATTTCATAAAATATTATTCTTTTGATTTTTCAGTCAGCCTTTTAAAGATGTGAAATCTATTATTAGCTCTCATGCTGTACAAAAAAGGATTGGTAGATGGATTTGTCCTATGGACCATAGCTTATCAACCCTGAGTCAATTCTCAGGACTACTACAAGCTGTTTTGACCAAAGAAATTCAATCTTGATGTTTTTACATGTTCTAGGACTTCATATTTCATGCCATTGAGATATTCTTTATATAAGAATATTCATTTTTCTTTTCTGAAACCACCTTTGGAAAAAAATCCATGGACTTTGTTTTATTTTTTAATTTGCTTTGCTTTGATTTATAGTTAAGGATACACACACACACACACACACACACACACACACACATACACGCATCATTACAAATTGTGTAAGGACAGTATAGGAAAGTATAAGGTGCTGTGAGAGGCAAATCTTGGCATTTAACGCTGGAATTTGAGAAGTCCTTCTCTAGAAATGTACCATTTAAGATCAGAGGGATGAATATACAAAATGTGTGATATGCGCGGGATGGGGGCGTTGGGGGGACATTCTAATGGGAGGAAATCACAAGTATTAAGGCCTCCAAGCCAGAATGAGCTCAGACCTTAAATCCCAGTGTTTCTAAATTATGGTAGTCAATGAGTGGGAGAGAGGTGGGAGATGGCACTTTTCTATTCACTGAACAATTCAGTGAAACTTTGGAAAATTGAAGACAAAGAGAAAAATCTAAAAAGGAGACAATATTTCTTTCAAGGAAGTAATGAATAGACTGATCACACTTTTTTTTTAGATTTTATTTATTTATTTGTCAGAGAGAGAGCGGGAGTAAGCACAGGCAGAGGCAGAGGGAGAAGCAGGCTCCCTGCTGAGCAAGGAGCCTGATGTGGGACTCGATCCCAGGATGCTGGGATCATGACCTGAGCCAAAGGCAGCTGCTTAACCAACTGAGCCACCCAGGCGTCCCCACACTTTTTTTTTTTAAGACTCCTTTTTTTAGAGCAGTTTGAAGTTCACAACCAAATTGAGAGGAAGGTACAGAGATTTCCCATATATCCCATATATCCCCATACCTCCACAAACACACATCTTCCCCCATTATCATCAATACTCATCTGAATGGTACATTTGTTACCAAAGATAAATCTACATTGACACATCATAATCACCCAAAACCCATGGTTTACCTTAGGATTCACTGTTAATGTTGTACAATCTGGTGGTTTGGGCAATGTTTAATGACATATATTCATCATTACCATACGGAGTATTTTCACTGCCCTAAACAGTGCTCTGGAAAATACATTCATTCATCACCCCCAAGCCCATGGCAGTCACTGATCTTTTTTATTGTCCCCATAGTTTTGCCTTTTCCAGAATGTAATATGCTTGGAATCAATACAGTATGTAGCCTTTTCAGATTGGCTTATTTCACTTAGTAATATGAATTTAAGGTTTCTTTATGTCTTTTTATGGCTTAACAGTTCATTTCTTTATTGTTTTAAAGATTGATTTATTATTTATTTGAGAGAGAGTGATAACATGCACACATGAGGGGAGGGGTAGAGGGAGAGAACCTTCAGGCAGACTCTCCACTGAGCACGGAGCCCAACGTTGGACTCAGTTCTGTGACCCATAAGAACATGACCTGAACCAAATCTAAGAGTTGGACACTCAACCGACTGAGCCACTCAGAGACCCCAATAGCTCATTCTTTTAGCACTGACAGTATTCCATTGTCTGGATATACAATTGTTTCTCCATTCACCTACTGAAGGATGATATCTTGGTTGCTTCCAGGTTTCGGCATTATGAATAAAGCTGCTAAAAGCTGTGTTGAGGTTTTGTATGTACATAAGTTTTCAACTACTTTAACTAAATGCCAAGGAGAGTACTTGCTGGATTCTATGATAAGAGTATGTTTGGTTTTGTAAGAAACTGCTGAACTGTCTTCCCAAGTGGCTGTACCATTTTGATTTCCCACCAGCAATGCATGAAACTTCTGGTTGCTTCACAACCTTGCCAGCATTTGATGTTATCAGTATTCTGGATCTTGGCCATTCTCACAAGTGTGTAGTGTTATCATATCATTGTTTTAATTTGCACTTCCCTGATGACATGTGATATGGTGCATCTCTTATGTTTATTTGACACCTGCATATCTTCTTTGGCCCATTTTTAAATCAGATTATTTTCCTATAGTTGGGTTTTAAGAGTTCTTTGTCTATTTTGTATAACAGCCCTTTATCAGATGTGTCTTCTTCCAGTCTGTGGCTTGTCTTTTAATACTCTTGACATTTTCTTTCAGAGAAGAAGTTTTAAATTTTAGTTAAGTTCTGCTATCAATGATATCTTTCATAGATCTTGCCTTTGGTGTTGTATTCATAGTATCTTACTTAATAAGTTATTTAAAATTTTAATTTTAAATAAATGAATTTTAAATGAATTTTTAAAAAGATTTTTATTTACTTATTTGACAGAGATCACAAGTAGAGAGGCAGGCAGAGAGGGAGGGGGAAGCAGGCTCCCCACTGAGCAGAGAGCCCAATGCAGGGCTTGATCCCAGGACCCTGGGATCATGACCTGAGCCGAAGGCAGAGGCTTTAACCCACTGAGCCACCCAGGTGCCCCTTAAGTGCATTTTAAAAATACATTAATAGGGACGCCTGGGTGGCTCAGTTGGTTGAGCAGCTGCCTTCGGCTCAGGTCATGATCCCAGCGTCCTGGGATCGAGTTCCGCATCGGGCTCCTTGCTTGGCAGGGAGCCTGCTTCTCCGAACTCTGCCTCTGCCTGCCACTCTGTCTGCCTGTGCTCGCTCTCTCTCTCTCTCTCACAAATAAATAAATAAAATCTTAAAAAAAAATACATTAATAACATTATAGTATGGTCAGGAGCATAATGTGTTAAATGTGCAAAAATGTGTTGCTGAGTGAGTGTAGGGGAAAATGGAATGATGAAAAAATATTAAATCCTAAATAAATTATAAAAGGGGAGAAAAAAGTGCAGGCAGGGAAAGAGAAAGCATAAAATAAGAGAGTAGTTTAAAAATTGAATATATCAGTTGTTACACTAAATGTAAATGGGCTAAACAATCAATTTTAAAAGAAAATATTGAAACTGAATTAATGAAATTCCACTTTATACCATTTAAAAGATGCACATCTAAAGCATAAGAATATAGAAAGGTTAAAAGTGAAAGGACAATAAAAGCCCTGGAAAAGAAATCTGGCTTCTCCTGATTAATACCAAACAAAGTAGATAAGGCAAAAAGTATCACTAGAGTTACTTCATAATGATAAAATTGCAAATCACAAAGAAGACTTAGCAATTTAAATTTGTATATCCTTAATAATATAATAACATATATGATACCGAATTGACAGACCTACAAGGAAGGATAGATGAATCCATAGTCAGAATGAAGTAGCAGCAATTGACAGAATACAAACACACACAAATATCATTAGGGATACAGAGCACTTGAACATAATTAACAATCCAAGCTTGATAAACATATATAGACCATTATGCTCCCAAAGTACAGGTTACATATTCCTTTAAGCACCCATACAGCATTAAAAATACTGAATATACTGGATAATGAAGTTCATCTCAACCACTTTCAAAGAATTGAAATTATAGAGGATATACTGTCTGACCACACTGCAAATGTCTAGAATTAGTAATAATAGATAAGTAGAAAATTCCATGCTGGAATTCATTCAGTTTCTTAAATAGGCCAAGTTAATTTCCACCTTTGCCTGGACTTGTTTTTTTTTTTTTTTTTTTCCCCTGTCATTTTTTCCCATGTTAGCTTCTCTCAGCCTTTGGTCTCAACTAAAATTTCATCTCCTCCCAGAAGTATTCTCTGATTCGTCCGAAATGGCCTCCTGGTTATTAAGTACCTTGGATTTGCTTTTTTCTTTACTTAGTGTTACCTGCAGTTATTTTTTATTTGCCTGGTTAGTTTTCCTTAAGTCCGCCTCTATATTGCAGATTCTGTAAGGGCAAGGTTTATCTATGTCTGTTGACTGCTATGTTCCCAGTGCTTAGCACTGCCTGACATATAGTAACTACTCAAGAGGTATTTACTGAGTGAGAAGATCAGAAGGAACATTTCCATAATTTACTTCTTCATAAATGATGGTGAGGATGGTTACAGCAATAAACATGATAGCATCTTTGAAGTCATAAAATATTATAGGAAGCCCTTTCACTTCTTAATGCCAGAGGCTTTTGAGAGGAGTGTAATCAAATTTTGACATATTATTATGAGAAGTGTTAAGTTTGGGGGTAATTTAATTCTTATTTCCAGACTTAATGTAGTTAACATTTTAACCTCAATGTTTCATTTAGCATAGCTGTAGAAAATTTTACTTAATTAGCCCCCTATGGGGGGCAATTGTCCGAGAATAGGAAAAAGTGCTGTATTTCAACAAATATTTTGTCTCAAAATACAAGCACAGCTGTATTTAATTAGGCTCAATTTCCAGTCTTACAGTGCACTTGAATTTTGTCTCCCTTTCAGCCTCTGTCATCCCCACCATCTTCTTTATCCTATCCCTTATCCTCCAGTTCCATGACTTTTATTACTTTTTTTTGAAAATATAAACATTAGTGAGTTATTCAGAAGTTAGGAAAAACCACTGGAAATAGAGCTGTAGGTTTATGATGTTATCCTTAATTATAGTGTAAAAATAAAATAGTTTTGGCCAGATTCTTACAATAACATCCTATGAGTCATTCTCTGATTTTGTCCAGGATGGAGATTTATGTTAAAAAGTCCACTAAATTGACTGGTTGGATTAATCTACACAGTGATTTGCAACACCACTGTACTTTGGAATCACCTGGATGTTCTTAAAAACCACTGATGCCAAAGTCCCTCTCCTAGAGACTCTGATTTAATTGGTCTGGGTTCCCCAGATTGGTATTTTCAATAATCTTCTTAGGTGATTCTTACATGCAAGCAGGATTATTAATCAGTGATCTACAACTTTGCTATTCAGAGTGTGATCACTGGTCCAGCTGCATCCGTAACACTTGGAGGCTTATTAGACATGCAGAATCTCAGATCTACAGAAGCAGGATTTTCATTTAAATAGGATCTCCAGGTGAATTGAGAAGCACTCATCTACAATTTCCATTGGCTCTATTAAAAAAATTTTTTAAAGGTCTCAACTGAATTGAGGCTAAGTCTGTACACTTAACGTTCCCACAATAGGATTTTCATGCTAACCAAGAAGTAGTTGTTGTTCCCAAACCTGTTTGTGTCACTTGTATTTGTCTTGCAATTGTAATGTTATTGAATTGCTGTAAGTACATATGTAAGATGTAAACCAGTGAAATATGAATGTGAAAAGAAATACTTTTTTAAAATAAAAATTGAGTAGAGTGCTTTGAAAAACACTGATAAAATCAAACTGCTAAAAAATGTACTCTTGAATTAGATGTCAGTAAGACTACTTAAAATGTTGTGGAATCGAATTAGAATGAGCCCCCTTTAGATTGCTTGGCAAGTATCTACCTGAGTCCACCTAAAAACAATTAGGGGGGCGCCTGGGTGGCTCAGTGGGTTAAAGCCTCTGCTTTCAGCTCTGGTCATGATCCCAGGATTCTGGGATCGAGATCCGCATCGGCTCTCTGCTCAGCGCGGAGCCTGCTTCCCTTCCTCTCTCTCTGCCTGCCTCTCTGCCTACTTGTGATCCCTGTCTGTCAAGTAAATAAATAAAATCTTAAAAAAAAAAAAAACAATTTGGAATGGTAGGTAACCCTATGTTTTATTTATATAACCAAGTATGCAATAAAGCATAATCAATGAATCCATACTAAAGAAAAGTGTTGTACTTCAAAACCTTGTTGAGTGAGTATGGATTTGTGTTTTAAATTAAAATGTTTAAAGTACATATTTATTGTTGTCTGTGATTTCTCACTTTAACTGATTTTTTTCAAACAAAGGGCCAAATACCTTTCCAAATAACATAGGCTAAAAAGGCTTCTACTGAGTATCTATGTGACTGTCCCATTTAAGTGTTAATTGTATTTTTCTCTTTCCTAGTTCTTTTTTCTCTGCATAGCAAAATAGTTTTCAAGCTTAGCTGTACCTGGGCAGCTTTAGAAAAATAAAAAAGAGGGACACCTGGGTGGCTCAGTTGGTTAAGCGGCTGCTTTCAGCTCAGGTCATGATCCCAGCGTCTTGGGATCGAGTCCCACATCGGGCTCCTTGCTCGGCAGGGAGCCTGCTTCTCCCTCTGCCTCTACCTGCCTCTCTGTCTGCCTGTGCTCGCTCTCTTTCTCTCTCTCTAACAAATAAATAAATAAAACATTTAAAAAATAAAAATAAAAAAGAGACCCAGGTCCAACACTTAGAGATTATTTTTAATTGGTCTAGCATGCAGAGTTTTAATGTTCTTCAAGTGATTTTTATATGCATCCACAGTTGAGAACTGTTGGCCTAGCAGGTTGAGAGCATTTAAATTGGTTATAAAATCAATTTATAATAAATCAGTCCCAGCTTATATAGGTATCCTGAGTAGATGCCCATTAGGATCCAGGTATACTAAGCATATTGTTATGAGCATTATTCTATTTTATTCTCTGAATATATCATGGAAGGCAGCTATGCTAACCACTATACCACCAATGCTCTGGCAGTCTCTGAATATATCATGAATACTTTTACCCCAACTTCAATCATATTAAAGTATTTCAGTACTCATTTCCGGATGATCCTCTTCTGTGGAGCATTTTCAGTTCAACTCTTGTAAGATATTGTTCTTCCTTTCTGTTCCCACGCTACCTCTCAGTTATATGTGGTTACTTGTTTGTGTGGTCATCTGTTTCCAATGCTTGGCTGAATGCTCCTGGGAGGCAGGAAGGCACCTGCCTAGTACAGCAACTGGTGGACAGTAGGTTATCAAACTGCTCCCCTTGTCCACTGGGTGTTGCAACTCTGCCTGCAAAACACTTTATGAACTCATTTTGTTTCTCTGATTTAACCTTTTGTTGCTTTCTGCTTTCCTTTTCTCATCCTCCATCCCAAGTACACTTTTCAATGTTTCTGTCCTCTGCTGCTTCCTCTGCTCCCACCTCCCTCCTCATTGTGCTGCCCTTTCTGCATGTCTGATACATGGAACTGGCTCCCTTTGACCTTGAGGTCCTTCTAGTCCCTTGCCTCATATTCCTTGCATTATGGAAGGATTCATTAGTGTACCTCTCAGAAAACTGCATTTAAAATATATCCTCCTAAGAGGCTTACCTTCCCCCAACACTTTCCTCTTTGTTTTGTGTGTACACAAGAGGTTATTTTATTTATTTATTTTTAAACTTTATTTTATTTTTTCGGTGTTCCAAGATTGGTTGTTTATGCACTGCACCCAGTGCTCCATGCAATACATGCCCTCCTTAATACCCACCACCAGGCTCACCTAACCCTCTACCCCTGTCCCCTCCAAAACTCTCAGATTGTTTCTCAGAGTCCACAGTCTTTCATGGTTCGTCTCCCCATCTGACTTCCCCCAGTTCACTTTTCCTTTCCTTCTCCTAATGTCCACAAGAGGTTGTTTTAAAACTACACCATCACTGTTTCAGGTTCTTTACTTGTAATCTTTTAATTGAGCACAGATGTGTAGTTTATAATGCAAAGGGTCCTGCTTTATAATACATAAAGCATTATGTGTTCAGCATCTCCACACTATTATATCAAAACAACATGTATCTAAAAGGTGCTAGTCATTTGGAAAGAAGTTTTCCAAAAGTTAAACCTAAGGTTAGGTGTTCAAGTTTTGACTGAGTTCACTAGATTTTTAGTGGTAAGAAAAGATATACAGAAGGACTGTCAGATGAATTCTAGTAGTCCTGGCTTTGAAACTGACAATGTGTGAAATTTTCCTTATTATAGTTTACATTATGTTTTCTTTGTAAAATGATAAAACCTGTTGCCTCATGTGTATTCATATTGTCATTTTAATAGCATGCATGTATTGACACAAATGCCGTATTTTTCCTCCCAAGTCTTTACCTCCATTCATTAAATTTATTTTTCTCGTTCCCAGAAGATTAAATGAATTGGTCACATTTTTTAAAGACTCCATTGTGTGGTATATAAGCTGGGATCAAGAATAAGGCCAGTGATAGAAAGGTAGCTAAATCAAGTGAATTCCAGAATATATCTTACTTGCCACTTAAATTGGTAAAATTAAATCAGGGAGAAAAGCGCACTGATTCCTTCCTTCCACCTACGCACTTGGCCTTTGTCTATTATCCTCTAAATATCCATTTCCCGTTTTCCCAGTATATAACCCTGTAACCCAAAGGCTGATTTGGACAGGGTGTTAGAATTTTTGCTTTTGTTCTATTCTGATAGTTATTTTTATCCTTCTTTGCTTCCTAACCCCTTACTACTGCTAGATTTATGGTGTTTCAGGGCCATTCTCTTTTTGGAAGAATAGGCTACTGACCTAAATTAAGGCCCCCTAGGAGAAGCACTCTTTGGTCCTTTAGAAGCCCAAGGACATGATATATATAAAATGGGACAGGAGGGTTGCACATCTACTCTCATGATCTCATTTCCTAAACTCTAATATTAGCTTTGCAAACAACTAAATTCCCAAACAATTAATGAGATTTAGTTAAAGGAAGTGGCCGTGTATAATTAATGAATTTGTGAATTATTTAAATACTCTGAAATTCTGATCATTTTAAATAGCATTGGCTCATAAAAATTGGCTTTCTGTAGAGGAGGGAGAAGTTTTGCCATCAAATTGTCCAAGCTGACTTCTGTTGTACATGGTACCTTGTATTATTCATGCTAATAAGTTACTGCTATAGCAAGAGTGGGTATTTTTCTTTCATTAGCTGATAGGCAAACCTGCTCCCATTTCAGGTACTTCAGCTCTGCTGCAGTGAAAAGTAAGCTGCCATTTTACAAAAAGGGCCAAATATTTCTGTGAGACTCAATTTAGAGAATCTTTATAAGAGGCAAAATCAAAGGATAAGGCCAAATGTAAAGAGAAATGTGCAAATCAAAGAGGTCCAATTCACTTGTTTTCAGGCTTTTCATCAAACAGTAAGCTGGAGGAGAATTTACCAAAAATTTAGCAAACCTTCAGAGTTTATTATGCACAGCCAGGGCTGGGTGCTAAATAAGATCCGAAGACAAGTAAGATACTGTCCCTGTCTTCATATAGGAAAGATTACAAAAGTACATAACTAACTCGAGGAGAAAAGGAAAAATGTGTTTAGTGCTCTAGTATAGAAGTATAGTGCTTCTATACTAGTATAAACTTCTAGTATAGAAGTTTAGTGCTTCTAGTATAGAAGAGGGAAAAATTAATTTTAGCAGCTAGGGCTCAAGACTTTTATTATAACTATATTGTTAAGAACTGACTCCAAGTGAGTCCAGATTACTAAAAAACATCATAGGCTGAAAAAATGCAGCATGGCTGATTGGAGTCTTTTAAGAATACCGAAACAATTTTAGATTTTATTTTTGCTTGACTGCTCAGAATCTTAGCCTGCCTCTTGAATGCATTTATTGTACTTTCTTTTTAAATAGCTATAATAAACTATAAATATACATAATTACAGTTAATGGGATATTTTCTCATCTAACAGCTTTGATTGGTATATCACTAACAAATAACTCTCATGTTGGCCCAGAATATAATAACTGCCATTGTACGTGGGATGTTTGAGACCTCCCAGAGGAAATTGAGATGTTGAAGACCGCATAAAAGCCACTACTATCTCCAAATCTGCCCTTGATAGACAGCCTAAACAGTCTAATGATCATGGATACCTGGTGTTTTCAAAGAGGATTTTAAAGAAATAATAAATCCCATTTCTCACCTAAGTGGATTATATTGGTTTTCTTTTTGGTATCTGTAACTTTTAATTTTGTTTTGGATCATTTTTAAAGGTGTTGATACCAAATGGGAGGTTTAAAGTAGACTCCTATATTTCAATCTGGCAGTGAAAAGGAAAAGCAAGGAAATGTTTAGAAGGGAAATATATCCTTTCATTTTTTTATACTCTAAAATATTTTTTATGTAGATTTGGATGATTCTACAAAGGTTTGCAGAAGTTGATTTAAATCTCTTTAGAGGGACCTGCATTTTCTATCTCTGTATTAAGGACCAGTACATTGAGATTTTAATGTGTAACTTAGGACTTCTGGAGTTTTATTGGCTTCTTTCACTTACCCACTTCTCAGTCTGTGTACCAGTTCTTGTCTTCCTGTTTCTTATTAATTGTTTTTTTGTTTTGTTTTTTGTTTTTTTGTCAAAGAGAGAGAAAGAGAGTGCACGCACAAGCAGGCAGAGTGGCAGGCAGTGGCGGAGAGAAACGGGCTCCCTGCTGAGCAAGGAGCCCGATGCTGGACTCGATCCCAGGACCCTGGGATTATGACCTGAGCCGAATCAGCGGCTTAACCAACTGAGCCACCCAAGTGTCCCTCATGTTAATTGTTAAAATGGGGGGGGGATGAAGTGAAAATAATTCACATTAATTGCTTTTGCAGATTCTCTCACCATTATTGTGCTAGTGATGATGTAATTAGTAATGTTTAATATAGCCTTGGTAAAACATATGTACTGTTTGTTATATCATCCCATTGACTTTCTCTGAGTTCTAATTAGTGTCCCCACCTATGGCTGAGGAAGCTGTGCACGGGACAGTTCTGGGTGACATAATTCACGTAAACCATGATATGAATGGTATTCCCTTGGATTATGCAAACAGCAGCGTATACCAGAGTCATAGTCAATATGCATTTGAAATTGGTTAATATTAATAACTTCAGAGTGGTTGTAGTGTATTCATTGGGGCATAGCCTATGTGAATGAATTAATACCCATCTTCCTCCAAAATTCTTATTCTAAAAATATGCATGTAATATATTCAGTAAGCACTTATCATAGATATTTGAAAATGTAGCCTTGTTGATATAATTCTTCTTTAAGCTGGTAAACAATTCGGGGCATAGGAATCCAGAGTTATGTCATAAGAAACATACTGCTTTCGTATACACATGCGCATGAACACACACACACACACACACACACACACACACACACACCCCCAAAGCTAGGAAAGAATGAAGCTTCTATGAACAGGTGAATGCAATGGAATTAAAGAAGAAATCAAAACAGCCAAACGATTATTCCTTTGGAAATGATTTCTGTTACTTTATAATCTATTGGGAAAGAGTAAGCAGGAAGATACATTTCAGTTAGGGAATTCTAGAGGTTTGTTTTTGTTGTTTGTTTGTTTTTTGCAGTATTGTGGTAGCCACAGGGTTTTTGTCTCTGAGGCTTTGTCTCTAATACTTGCAGGGGCTGGCCTTGGTTAAAGTTTGGGCACGGGCCTTATGTGCTTTCCCCCCTTTGTTTTGACACTTCTTTTCTCAGAGCTCAGTTCCTTCATCTTGCCTTCTGCTTGCATATGGACCTTATTTTGATTAGCCACTTCATTTTTCCTTAAAGTGTATCTGCATTTTTTAAATGTCTCAATATTTCCTCTTCAAATTTATTTGCTCTCTGTTCCACTCTCTCATGCTTTTCTAAGCAACCTGTTCTTATAAACTCTTCATGGTTTAAAATGATTTACTATGATAGCCACCTCTGCTGGGCACCTCTCTATCCCACTTCCATTCCCTCTCCTTCTCTGCCCTTTTCTCTGCCCTAGGAGCCTGCTGGATCACCCCGGTCCCCTTGCCAACCAGCTTTAGATAGGCTTTGCCAATGGAGGCCCTATCCGGAAATTAGAAGGCAGGAGGAGAGAGACTTGGCCACGTTTTTTCCCCTGTTTCTTCTCTGCACTGCTCTGTGTTTCTGTCAGTAGCTGTGTCTCTCCTGATTATGGTTCCCTCTAGGCACTGCTTCTCCATAACCCTGACTCATATGGGGCTCCAGTAAAACCATTTCCTGTCCTTGTTCCTTAGCCCTTTGGTACTGATGACTTCCCACTATGGTGCTGATGAGCCAGAGCCTGGGTCCTTCTCCAGCCTGTTTGTTACCTTTTGTCCCCTCAGGGAAGTTCACCACTCAGTCCCCTGTGTTTGCATATAACTAATGAATTTCACAAATATAAGATTTCATTTTGGCTTTTATTGTAGTCATTTGTGGATGAGTCTGACTGCCACACTACATAGTGAGGGCATGCATCATGTCTCATTCATCTCTGGATTTTACTTACCTAGCATACTACCTGGCATATAATAGGAGCCCAGAATACATACCTGTTAAATGTATTAATAAGTTAATATGACTTTTATTCTTTCAACTTATTCCTAAATTCTAGGGACTTCCTAATGGTATTTTCAGGATCCCTTGTAGTATTTTTAGTAATGATTATAGATTTTCTAAGTTTCTTTCTTTATTTTTTTTTAAAATATTTTATTTACTTATTTGAGAGAGAGCATGAGCACAAGCAGGGTGAGGGGCAGAAGGAGAAGCAAACCTTCTGCTGAACAGGGAGCCCAATATGGGGCTCGATCCCATGACCCTGGGATCATGACCTGAGCTAAAGGCAGATGCTTAACCAACTGAGCCTTCTAGGTACCATTTCCAGTTCCAATTTCATAGAAAATTAGAAAACAATTTTCTAAGTTTCTTAACATTTTCCACTTAAGAGCCTAGGGAAGATACATCCTGGTAGCCTTACTAGGTATTGGGGATAAGCCTCAGAATTATGGAAATCACAGCAACTGATCAATAAAGAAACAAGACAAAAATCACTCACGTTGGGTTCTCCCTAAGCCAAGTTCACCGTATTTGTGCTCATTGCTTGAAAGGAAATGAAGCAATTGTGATCTCATTCGCTTTTGTGCTTTCTCCCTCTGCCAAGCCCCATTTGGTGCCCTATTGTCCCATAAGTTGCCTATTTGAGTCTTTTGAATTAAGAGTTTAAAACAGAAACTCCGTCTGCTCTGCCTGAATATTAAATTATCATAAGACTTGTATAAGGAGAACTTACCCTTATGTTTATTACAGTTTCCTTTCCCTTCTAAGACTTGGAATATCAGGTTTTTTTCAATATACCCTTGGACTTGAAGAGGCTGCAGTTATCAAGTCATATAATAAAATAGTCTTCGATACCTTTGAATGGCAAGTGCTGTGGAGAAGTTAAGGTGTTGTTTAGGGACGCCTGGGTGGCTCAGTTGGTTAAGGGGCTGCCTTGGGCTCAGGTCATGATCCCAGCGTCCTGGGATAGAGTCCCACATCGGGCTCCTTGCTCAGCAGGGAGCCTGCTCCTCCCTCTGCCTCTGTCTGCCTCTCTGTCTGCCTGTGCTCTCTCTCTCTCTAACTAATAAATGAATAAAATCTTTAAAAAAAAAAAAGAAGGTGTTGTTTATTCATATTATCTTATAAAATGTGGTACTTACTAAGTATCACTGAACACACAATGTGTCAGAACTTAGTATTTTGAGGGACGCCTGGGTGGCTCAGTTGGTTAAGCGGCTGCCTTCGGCTCAGGTCATGATCCCAGCGTCCTGGGATCAAGTCCCACATCGGGCTCCTTGCTCAGCAGGGAGCCTGCTTCTCCCTCTGCCTCTGCCTGCCACTCTGTCTGCCTGTGCTCGTTCGCTCTCTCTTCCTCTCTCTCTGAAAAATAAATAAATAAAATCTTAAAAAAAAAAAAAAGAACTTAGTATTTTGAGAACACTGGATTACTGAATCTCTTAAGCGAGGTTTATGTAAAAATACATGTTGGACAGATATATTTTATAATCAATCGTGTTCTCTAAGTAAATGCACATGCTATTTTAATTCATAATATGACAGATAGTATGCACCTGACACATCCATAGTTTCATTTTGAATATAAATGAGTACATAACCTGTACCCAGCTTTAAAGTAATGTAATTTATGCAAGTATGTTGTATTCTTTTCTGGCAAGCTCCAAAAATTTAGAATCAGTTCACTAGTGATATGTATTCTGCAGTGAAATATGTTAATAAAAGCTGAGTAAAGAGATTATTGAAGGATGACATTTTAACAAGATGCATGCTTTCCATTATTTAAGTGTGTAGCTTTTAAATAATTGGTTAATTATTCAGTGAAGATATAAGTTGGTTTATGTTTTGAATATGAAGATTTGTACAACTATGTGTACATTTAATAGTAATAAAAATTATGTAATATCTGTGTTACCAATTATTAGAAGGAACCTGGTACTTTCTTCAGTAATGATAAAAATAGTATTTATTAAAGCAATATACTAAGATAACTTGGTACTTTTGAAAGTTATGGGAATATGTGAATTCTGCCGAGGGAAAAACTTTCTTCAAATTCACACAAAGGAATTAGAGGAAAATGTATACATCCATTTTGTGAAGTCTGTATGGTTAAAATTAAAAATCGGGTTTAGTAAACAAGGCTAACAAACTGCTTGAGTGTTTTCTTCCAGATAATCACTTCCACTGCTCTTTTTCTAGATGCTAAGGAGCTTCAAAGCAGCAACAATATCGAGTGCCTTTTCAAAACAAACAAACCAACCAACAAACAAAAAATACAAAGTTGAGAAAACAAAAGTTAGTTCAGAGTCTTAAAAAGGCCACTAAACCAGAGGGGGATTCTGAAGGTTAAGTTTCCTAGGCTGGGGGTACCTATCTATCCCTGGTTAGGTGATGAGTCAGCAAGGGGAGTGTGAATCATTCACTTCAAAACAAGCAATTTCTGTTGGCAAAATGTTTATGTGAATTGAAACTGTTTTGAAAGTCTCAAAAAATTATTTGATGATTTCTATGTATTTTCACTAATTAAAAATGTTTTCCTATCAAACCTGAAGTTCTGTTTTGAAATTTTATTTAATTGGTGATGGAAACAGAGAGGCCCAGATTAAGATATTTTCAGCATCCTAAGTAGGGTACCCTAGTCTACATGTATTTACAAGTTACATAGTGCTAACATTTTTATGTATGTACTGAAGTGAAAATAGCTTCTTTTGAATTTTGTTTTTAAAATTCTGTAATGGTATGTAAAAAATGCACTTTTTTCATATTTGTGTTGCCTTGATTGGTAGCTGCTCCAGGCACCTGCTTAATATGCCCTAAATGCAAAGTCATCTAGTAGGCAAGTCATCTGAAATTCTGCTCATTGGCACAACTTTTTCAGAGTCCACTTGTGACTTCTCATTGTCCTCACCCTTTTTATACCTTATTTTACTCCCAGACCTTAATGGGCCTAACAGTAACTGGATCCTATATGTGTCTTATGTTAGACTGAATTTAGGTTTAAGGTTAATCAGACACTTTGAAAAGGCTTAAGACCATGCAAAATAGAATCTGAACACCTCCCAACAATTTTTCCTAAAGGAAAATTAAAAATGCATGTGTATGTATTTTTTTATTCCACAGCAATATGCCAATTTCAAGGACGGACCTACTTTGAAGGAGAGAGAAATACAGTTTATTCTTCCTCTGGAGTATGTGTTCTCTATGAATGCAAGGTAAGGAAACTCTTCATGAGTCTTTCAGAATTCTTTATTATGTCAACAGTAACTATTTCTTTAAAACGTCACACTTGTAATACCTTTAAAACATTTAAGGCAAAGAAAAATTAGAAGGTATTAATTATAATTCAAAGAGAAATTCCCATTAATGTTTTTAAATATGTAAATTAATGGCTGTAATTTCCCCAATAAATAAAATGCTGTTTTGTCCAATTAAAGTTTTATGAAGTTGTCTTGTTTTTCCAAACTTAAACTAACTCCTGTGAAGAAAATGTAGATAAAGTTAGACTCAGCCTGTTGTCACTTAACTGTTTTCGACCCATGTGACAAATATCATTCAGTTCAGTGGAAAATCATAAAAATGACCTAATAAAAACCAGGTGTTGGATGGAGATGAGACTGATATTATTATTAATCCCTTTGTAAGAATATTTTAAATGATTTGAAGGGAAATTCTTTATAAATTTATTGCAGTCTCCTTAAGTATGCTTCAGAAGCAGAGGTGAGTGTTTTTATTTCTGCTGCTGGACCTGCTAAGTGAAAAAGTAAATATGTTTCATAAAACTTTTCAGTTTTGCCCTTTACAAACTATATTTCTTGACCATAATGTGATATTGCAAGCCATATTCTATCTGAGAAAACTCTGCATATAAGGTTTCTGCTTTAGAATTCCCTTTACATTTGATCCTTTTCTCTTTAAATGCCTTCTCTTTAAATGGTTTTTGGGGATGATTTAGTATGCATAGATTATGTAGAAAAGGAAGATGCCACCCATAAATTGTGAGCATTTATGTGATTATTCAGTATTAGGGAAAGGAAAATCCTAAGAATTTTGCCACAATAAACTGGAAGAAGCCAGCTCTATACTTCATGCATTGTAGGTTGGAAGTCCTTTGGGATAAGCAAGGAGGAAACATAAGAGAGGCAAGACTGTGACAGATTTGGCTTCTAGAATATGAGAAGTCTGATGTCTTCATGCCCATTATAAAATATTCAAGCTGCTTCTTTAGGCTTTAAGTCAGCTCTCCTATAATGCGGGTCACCATTTTAAAGACAAGGGAGCGAAGTACAGGGACATTAACATGAATTCCCGAACCTATATTTCAGGATGGATTGTCCGCTGTCAGCACCCTATACCGCCACTTTTTTGAGTGAGGTAGTTCCCACTATAAATATAAGGATTGAAAGATCTAGAGTGAGGTCTAGTAACTCCAAATTAAGAAGAGAGAATCAGAGGAAAGTTACTTTAAGGAAGGTGGAAAACTTTTGTCAGCTGGTTTCTAACTTTGAAATACCAGTTCTAACTTTAAATATCTTGAGGGCATTTGGAATTTCCCAATGGATATGTGTATGTATGTGTTGTGTGTGTGTGTGTGTGTGTGTGTGTGTGTGTGTATTCTTTTCATCTGACCAGTGTGTCTCATAATACTGATAATTATGGCTTAGAAATTTATTGGATAGTTGCCTGGTAGATTGTAAGATAGCTATGAAATGATTTCATTTTAAAATGGGTTATGGAGCACCTGGGTGGCTCAGTTGTTAAGCATCTGCCTTCCGCTCAGGTCATGATCCCAGGGTCTGGAGGATTGAGGCCCGCATCAGGCACCCCACTGTGTAGGAAGCCTGTGTCTCCCTCTTCCACTACTCCCTACTTGTATTTCCTCCTGTCAAATAAATAAATAAAATCTTTTTTTAAAAAATGGGTTAGAGAGAAATCTGTATGTAGACAACTCTGAAAGTGCCTACCCCCTGAAAGTAAATATTGAATGAATGAACAAATGTTCCTTCTTATTTACTCAAACAAAAGGCACCATTGCCTCTCCAGTGCTCTGCTGTCCAATAGAAATATGTAAGCCACAAACAATAATTTTTTATTGGAATAATTTTTCTATATTTAACCTGATATATGCAAAATATTATCATTTTAATGTGTAATCAACATAAAATTCTTAAAGAACTATTATACATTCTATTGTCACACTAATCCTTCAAAATCTTCATTGTATTTCTGTTTACAGTATTCAGGAGCTCCATGTAGCTAGTGGCTATTGGTTATACAGCACAGCTGTACCAGATTATCATAAGTTTTTGGAGTTCTTTATTTATTTTATATTATATATATTTTTAATTTATTTATATTATTTTATTCTGGGGTGCTTTTAGTCTGGGAGCTTTTATTTCCTGGGCTATGGACACTAGTCCTTCATTGTTCCTTTATTTTCACTTTTGTGGCCTTGATAGTTTGTCCTGGGGGTATGTGACTTCAATAGTGACACTGGAAAACACCTAGGTTCTGAAGATAAGATTACCAGAATGGATAGTATTGTCAAACCAAAGGAAGACTAGCATTTGACTCCACTATAGTCGTGCCTCCTACCACTCATTTTTCTTTAGGTGTAGTTGACATACACTATTAACTAGTTCCAGGTGTACAACCTAGAGTGATTTGACAATTACATACATTATGGGATACTCACCATGACAAGTGTAGTTATCATCTGTCACCATACGATGTTATTACAGTATTATTGACTATATTCCCTATGCTGTATTTTTCACCCTTTTAATTTATTTAGTATTTAATTTATTTAGTTTGTAAATGAAAATTTGTACCTCTTAATCTCCTTTACCTATTTTACCCATACCCTCCCCTTTCTGGCAACTACCACTTTGTTTTCTGTATTTATGAGTCTATTTCCGTTTTGTTTCTTTTGTTTTTTAGATGCCACATGTAAGTGAAACTGTATGGTATTTGTCTGTTTCTTTTGGCATTTCACTTAGCATTATGTGTCCTCCATGTTGTCACAAATGGCAACATTTCATTTCTTTTTTATGGCTAAGTAGTATTTCTTTTTCTTTTTTTTTTAAAGATTTTATTTATTTATTTGACAGAGAGAAATCACAAGTAAGCAGAGAGGCAGGCAGAGAGAGGGGGAAGCAGGCTCCCTGACGAGCAGAGAGCCTGATGCGGGACTCGATCCCAGGACCCTGAGATCATGACCTGAGCCAAAGGCAGAGGCTTAACCCACTGAGCCACCCAGGCACCCCCTAAGTAGTATTTCATTGTCTGTTGTCTGTCTCACATCTTCCTTATCCATTCATCTATCAATGGACACTTAGTTTGCTTCCATATCTTGGCTGTTGTAAATAATGCTTCAGTAAGGTGCCTATGTCTGTTGTAAATAATGCTTCAGGGTGCCTATGTCTTTTTGAGTTAGTGTTTGGGGTTTGTTTGTTTGTTTGTTTGTTTTTGAGAAAAAACCCAGAAGTAGAACTTCGGATTGTATAGTCCTGCCACTTTCTTGATAGGATCATCTTGAAACCATTATATTCTCTTTTCTGTAGATACTCCAGGAAGATGGAAATGTTGAAATGATACTTCTTCCATAAAAGTAGTCCTTAATAGAAATGAGACCTAAAAATTTAAGCTTTTCAGTGGTATTAAAATGGAAGCCTACAAGTTCCAACATTTTATTACTTATATGCTGCTCTAGTTAATGACCCCTGTTCTTAAGAAATAGGAGGTTGACAGTATAGAAGCCAACCAAATCCTGCCTTCATTTCCTTTAGGGTTTTGGGAGAGATCCCCAATATTACTTATCAGAATCACCTGTCAGAATCTCTTCATAACAGTCTAGAAATTTTTGAAATGAGAATGTTTAAAAGGCTCGGTTTTTATCTATTTTTTTTTCAAAGTGAGCCATCGATCTAATTCAAGCTGTATTTGTGCCATAGTTGTCACCTTGATGTACAACTGTAGCACAAATACATTATACAAATGTATACAAATGTATACAAAATTTGTATACAAAATGTGTACAAATACATTATAAAACTAAAAGAAATTTTCAGGGTTCCCTAGTTGTTTGGCAAATTACTTATATGGCTGCAATGTGTTATGCTCCAATCCCTGCTGGTCCATTATAAAGACTTTCCAGTTATGATCTAATGGCATTTTGTGAACGAGCCTATGACCTATGCAAAGGATCTCAGGAGAAAATTTTTCTCTTGTGGACCAAGAACCTTCCCAGATGCTGGATCTAGGAACTTCTTAGTGTGCCCTGAATCAGAGGTTTGAAAGATTTACTTTCTGTTGTCTAATAGGACCAAACTATGAAGCTGGTTGAAAGTTCAGGCTGTCCGGCTTTGGATTGTCCAGAATCTCATCAGATTACCTTGTCTCATAGCTGTTGCAAAGTGTGTAAAGGTAAGACTTTTTGGTAAAGTAAGATTTATGTGCGTGAGTCATTGTAGGAGTCTAGTTTAACTGACATGAAATAGAAATTTTTATAAGCAAGTTATTTCCAAAGAATAACAGTATTTTCTTAAATGCTTACCTATGTGGGTAGCTAGTCACAGAATATTTATTATAGTTTTTGAATTAAAATCAAGATGTTTCCATACATTTTTGCTATGTATGTCAACCCCTAAGTCTGTAAAGTTCTCTCTGTATGCTCGTTCTGAGTCAGCATGACTCTGCTGAAGAAATTGACACAGCAGTGCTGAGTTATCTTATTGATTTCTTTTTCCTTTTATGTGTGTGTGTGACTTTCATTCCTCTTTTGTTTGTTTTGGAATTGACTTTGTATAATTTTCATTTTGATTTTCAGTTCCCTCTCTTCTCCATTCCACTCTCTTTTACTCATGGGCTTCTGTATTCCTGAGAAGACTGAGGCCATCAGCCATGCATCCCTCATTCTGTGCTGCCTGTGATGATAGGCCTAGGACTAATAAGTAGAAGGGACTTAGATTTTTTTGTTCAATATAAGAAAACAGTAAAATTTGAGCCATTCACAAATGCAGTGGGTTTCCTCAGGAGGCAGTGAATTTCCCATCACTGTTCGTTCTAAAACTTTGTATTTTATTATAGATTGAAACATTAAACAAAAGGATTAATTATGTGGAACTTTTTAAGATCCCTACCCATCACAAGACCATATATGCCTTTTCTGTACATGTCTTCCTAGATTTGTGATGGGGTTATGTCTCTGTAACCCCATAAGCTGAAAATATCGTTAAGTCAAAAATGCATTTAATACATCTAACCTATCAAACATCATGGCTTAGCCTAATCTACCATCAGGGTCCTCAGAACACTTGTAGGCATACCTCATTTTATTATGCTTCACTTTATTGTACTTTGTAGATAACTGTGTTTTTACAAATTGAAAGTTCACGGCAACCCTGTGTCATGCGAGTCCTTCGGCTCCATTTTCCAACAGCATCTGCTCTCTTCATGTCTGTGTTTGGAAAACCTCACAATATTTCAAATTTTGTCATTATTGTTACAATGGTTACAGTGATCTGTGATTAGTGATTACAACTCACTGAAAGCTCAGCTGATGGCTAGCACTTTTCACCAAGGCATTCTTAAATTTAGGTATATACATTTTTTAGACATAATTATATTGTGTAATTAATTGACTACAATATAGCTTTAGAGTATAGGCTACAACATAACTTTTATATGCACTAGGAAACCAAAAATTTGACTTTTTTAAATTGCAATTTTTGGGGTGCCTGGGTGGCTCAGTGGTTTAAAGCCTCTGCCTTCGGCTCAGGTCATGATCCCAGGGTCCTGGGATCGAGCCCCACATTGGGCTCTCTGCTCAGCAAGGAGACTGCTTCCCTTCCTCTCTCTCTGCCTGCCTCTCTGCCTAGCTGTGATCTCTCTCTGTCAAATAAATAAATAAAATCTTAAAAAAAATAAAATAAATTGCAATTTTTGCTCTGTTGCAGTGCCTAGAACTAAACACACAATATCTCTGAGGTCCGCCTGTACATGAGCTTACACTTGGGCAAAGTCCTCTAGCACTAAACCTATTTTATAATAAGTTGTTGACTATCTCATGTAATTTATGGAATGCTGTAATGAGAGTGAACAACAGAGTAGGTTGTATGGGTACAGAGTGATTGTAAGTGTACCAGTTATTTACCCTCTGGGATCTGTGGTTCACTGCCCCTGCCCAGCCTCAGGAGAGAGGCTTATACTATCTATCATTAGTCCAGAAAAAGATCCAAATTCAAAGTGCAGTTTTCTGCTGAATGCCTAGAGCTTTTGTTTGTTGTAAAGATGAAAAATTGTAAGCCAAACATCTTAAGTCAGGACTTGTCAGTATTCTATTGAAATTATTGTTTGTGACTCAGTCTCCTCCTGTTGTACCCGAGATGTCATAGATGCTCGTAACTGATGTAGTTGGTTCTATATAACAAACTGCCCTAAATGAGCTACTAACACTTGTTTGAATAATGACTTTAGGTGCAGAGGACAGCTTAAATAGAAAAAAAAAAAGTAAGAAAAAGAAACTTCATAAAACATAGAACATTCCATTTAATTCTAGTCTATGAAAAGTAGACGTAAGATCCCCCCTCCCATTTTTAACAGGATGGTGCAGTTTTGTTTTGTTCTTTTTCGCTCTTTCTCCCTTCCATTCAATTAAGAGTTTTAAAATCCCAGTTCTGTGAAAGGTACTTTGGGAATTTCAAAGTGGTTTAAGACTTGGCCTTCCCTTCAAGGGGCTTTCAAAGGAAAGGAACTAAGGAATATTGCTAAAAAGGATTATATCAAATAGACAGATACAAAGGCCATCTTAGTTTTCATGTTCACCATGCCCGAGCCAGTGCCTTGTATAGAGCATGTGTGGAATTGGATATGAATCAAGAATGCACATTCCATTTATTTGATTTGGGAACTGCACTTAGTCTGCAGCTTAGCTAGTGTTCCTTTGGCAACCAAAGTTTGGCTAAATCAGTGCTTCTCAAGTTTAAATGCACATACTGGTAACCTAGGGATCTTATTAAAATGTAGATCCTAAGTCAGTAGGTCTGGGGTCCAGCCAAAAACCCTGCATTTCTGATAAGCTTCGTGGTGATGCTGATGCTACTGGCCAGTGGGACCACTCTTTAATTTGTTAGCTATTGCTGTGTGACAAACTGTCACAAAGCTCAGTGGTTATTTATTTATTTATTTTTAAGATTTTATTTATTTATTTAAAAGGGAACACAGGCAGGGGGAGTGGGAGAGGGCTGAGCAAGGAACCCAATGTGGGACTTGATCTCAGGACCCTGGGATCAAGACCTGAGCCAAAGTCAGATGCTTAATGACTGAGCCACCCAGACGCCCCAAGCTCAGTGGTTTAAAACAGCAATTTCATTATATATTGCAATATTGTGTGTCAGGAATTTAGACAGGTGATTCTTCTGCTCCACACAGTGGTAAGTGGGGTCACTCAGCTGGACTGGGCTAGAAGTTTCAAGATGGCCTCACCATAAGCTAGGCATCTCAGTAGAGGTGACAAGAAGACAGAATACATCTGAAACTCTCCCCTGCACAAAATCTCAGGACTTCTCCTTGTGACCTGTCCATGAGGTTGGACTTCTTAAATGGTGGTTTGGGGCTCTTAAATACCAGGTCTGGAACTGACACAGCATCACTTTTCCCAGATCGCTCTGGTCAAAAGAGTTGTAAACAAGCCTACATTTGAGAGGAATGGGAGGAATAGACCCCAACGTGATAGAAGTGTTGAAAATTTGCTGCCATCTTTAATCCCCTGGAAGTGTTCAGGAACTACTTAGAGATTAGCAAGGTGAATATCATTGAGAGGAGACAAGTTTGGCCAAGACAAGATTTGAGTAAGTAGCTGAGAGAGGGCCCTTCAGATATCAAGAGAAGCCTTGATCACATCCATTTATTTTTAAAGGAGCCTTGATATATTTAAAAAAAAAAAAAAAAGTGAGTTAAGAAATGAAAAAGCTAGCTACAAAAATTGTCTTATATTTAAATTATTTGTAGTTTCAAGAATTAATGTGTTTACACAGCACACTCAGAATACAGTGATGACATATACTGTTACTATTACCCCCCACCCCGCCCCGAGATTCTGGTAGAATTGCTAGGAGATGGAGCCATGGTAGCCCCATTAAAAAACAAAATGAACAAACAAAAAACCCTCTGATAGAGTTTTTACACAGGCAGGATTGAGAACTACCAGCTTAGATAATACTGGAACTGAAATTGGACAAATTGTTCTTGAAACATTTAGCACCATTTATAATCAAGACTGCTTTATTTCTGATTTCAAATATCTAGAATAAACAAATGAGTTTCCTGGCATTCTGCTGTTTAAACTAAAAAAAGTCAAGTTCTCGAGGCTTCCGTTTTGAGTTAACACCTACATTATGTTGTGACAAATGCATTTGTAATATAATTGGCCTCCAGTTTCCAGGCCTGTCTGCCTAATGCTAAGGATGATATGTTCGTATCTGAAAAAGTAAGTTCTTCAAAAACAGTCGTTAAATACTCCCTGAGGGCAGAGTGTGAGAAGAAAGTGTTGACCTTTCCACCAGAGGTTCAAGCAGTGCTGGAAATGAAGCTGTGCACCAAAATAAGGCCCCAAATCTAATCCAACTAAGACTATTTTCTAGGTAATCTGCAGCTGGCTATCTTGTGTCATAGTAGCTCAGAGGCAGTGAAGCAGGAATGTGCTTTTCACTTTGTTCATGTTTGAGAGCCCCTTCAAGGAAGCTTGTAACAAATTACAACATGACGGCGACTCAGTGATACAGTGAGGACTCTGACTTAGAAAGATACAGAAATGATATGATAGAGTTTTCATATCTGTAGCCCTTCTCTTGTCCTCATCCGTGCAACTCCTTTCTCTGCTTATAATACCAGTAAGTCCTATTCATAGATGCCCCACATTAATTTATTTTTCTAAAATATTTTATTTATTTATTTGAGAGAGAGAAAGCGAGATAGTGAGAGAGAAAGCGTGACTGATAGGGAGAGGGAGAAGCATACTCCTCGCTGAGCAGAAGGCAGATGCTTAACTGACTGAGCCACCCAGGTGTCCCTGCCCCACTTTAATTTAGCATCGATTTCATCCGGTCCTATAATTATAAGTATAATTATAATTAACATCTATATGTAGAATGTTCAGTGGGTATAGATTGTTTTCTCTCAACTTCTGGGTAATCCCTAGTTTCCCACATTATTCATTAATACCTTCATGATTTTGGTTATTTATGTGTTACTTATAGCATTATTTAATTTTTTATATCACTGTTAGTTGCTCATTTTTAAAAAGATTTAGTTTCATTCCAAATAATGCTAGCCAAATAATGCTAGCTACCTAACAAAATAATGGCATTGTTTGTTAGATTCATCATTTTTATTTTATTTTTTTAAAGATTTTATTCGTTTAAGAGGGAGACAGAGTGAGAGAAGGAACACACGCAGGGGGAGTGGGAAAGGGAGAAGCAGGCTTCCCACTGAGCAGGGAACCCAGGGCAGGGCTCGATCCCGGGGCTCTGGGATCATGACCTGAGCCAAAGAGAGACGCTTAGCGACTGAGCCACCCAGGCACCCCAGATTCATCATTTTAAATACACATTAAAAGAAATCCATTGCTATGAGTACTTTTTTTTAAAATGTACGTCCATGCACATGAACCATAATTTGGGAGAAGTCAGGATTATCCATCATCCTGTGAATAATACCTAAATAAGTTAGTGTTCTTTTAGGTGCAGGTAATAAAACACCCAATCCAACTGATGTAAGCAACAAATGGAACATATGGCTTCTATAAGCAGCTTCATGCAGCTGTCAAATCCTGCCCCTTTGCCTAAATGGATCTCAGTTTGCCTCCTCAGAGGTGGCTTTATTCTCAGGGTCTGTGTACTTTCAGCTAGATCTCTGATTTCTTATGCTTGCATCATTATGATACTCAGGTAGGTGAAAAAAAATGTTCAGTATTCCTCAGGAGTTAAATAAAAGTCCCATATTGAATTTTAATCATCTTCATTGGACTAAACTGGATCATGTGCCCAGACTTGAAAAAATTCTTATGTCCAAGCCAATGGGATACATTTATTATCCTGTGGGGCAGAGTCTATCTTCTTGTAAGAACATGCGCTAACAGTAGGGGTGAATGGTTCATCTGGACTATGACTAGGTTGTCCCCCCGCCGCACAAAAATGAGGAATAGATGCTCATGGGCAAAAACCAACAAATATTTACCTCAAAGTTATTTATTCTCTTTCTCCTGATTATTCTTTTTAAGATTTTGTTTATTGGGGCCCCTGGGTGGCTCAATGGGTTAAAGCCTTTGCCTTTGGCTCAGGTCATGATCTCAGGGTCCTAGGATCCAGCCCCACATTGGGCTCTCTGCTCAGCGGGGGGCCTGCTTCCTCCTCTCTCTCTGCCTGCCTCTCTGCCTACCTGTGATCTCTCTCTGGGTCAAATACATAAATAAAAATTAAAAATTAAAAAAAAAGATTTTGTTTATTTATTTATGAGAGAGAGACAGAGAGAGAGCATGAGAGCATCAGTGGGGAGAGTAGCAGAGGAAGAAGGAGAAGACCCCATGCTGAGTGTGAAGCCCCATGCAGGGCTTGCTCTCAGGACCCTGAGATCATGACCTGAGCCAAAATCAAGAGTTAAAAACTTAACTGACCATTCAGGTACCCCTTCTTCTCCTGATTATTATGTATAACCTTTATGCATAATGTTCTTACTCATAATCTTTTGTAGCCACCCTTTTCTATTCACCTAGTTGTACAGATATGCATATTAATATTTTATGGAAAGATCTATACTTAAGAAAAGACACCGAACTTCATGTAAATTTGAAAAGCTTATAAAAAGAATAGAAGACTTGGTATCCTTGCAGGTAAAGTCCAAAGTGGTAAACAAAGGCTAGATTGCATTAGATTACATTAGATTAGATTCATCTGTTTATAACAAATACTTGATTTTTCTTCTGTGATAGGGGCCTCAACATGTTTGGTTTATGGCTTATTGGTAATACTCTGATTGCTTTAATTATTAACAAATACTATATTATTCTGCTTTTAAATAGATGATCTCATTTGAACTTTACATTTTGGTGAGGCACATATTATCTTGATTTTACAGATGAGAAAACCTAAAGGTTTAGAAGGGTTAATTAACTTACGCAACTAGTAATTTACACAGCCAGTAAGTAAATAGAGATTGAATGTAAATCCAGATCTTTCAACTTCAAAAGCCAAGCACCTATGACTAGAAATGCAAGTATGAAAGTAATAGTGCTATCCAACTCATACTCTGACTTTTTGAAGTTATTACCGATAGATTGGAAACAGCCCACTTTAATCGAGTTGGAATTTTCTCCCTGTCAATCATTAGTCTTTGGACACTGGCATTTTGTATCTAAGCAGTGAAACAACAAATAGAGTCAGTCAACTTATTTGTTGAGAAAATAAATCAAAATAGCTATCTTACATTGTTTAGAGTAAATTAGAATTTGATTGACAAAATTTTTAGCTTTCAAGTCTCTGGGTTGATTAAAAAAACCCATCTGACAAAAAGTAAAACTCTCCCTCACTGAACCTAAAACATTAAAAGTAGGATCACATTGTTATCTTATAGTTGGAAAATTCTCACAGGTATTGATACTGTATGGTGAATGTGTGCCTGATATTTGATGCTGAGAAAAGAGGTCTGAGGACTACTTAGGCAGAACGGGAAAGGGACCGAAATAGAGGTGGAATGTATGCCTTCGAGGGCGTAGTTTGGGTGAAGTCTGAAAAATGAGAAAAGAGAAAATGCAGCTGATTGAAATATTGAAAGATGGTTTTGAAAAATAAAAACTTATGAAAGAAAAATAAAAATGCCTCAGGACAGTACCTGGCCTTAGTCACAGCTCTCTGAGAGTTGTTTGAAACATGGCAGGCACAATTATACAGAGATTTAGCACTGTGTTAGAACATGATCTTTTGATTCTCTGTGTGTCTTAAGGAGTGGGCCAGTTTTTATAGTAACTTTGTTTTAGTTTTAGAATTAATGTGAAATGATTTTTTGGAGACTTTTCATATAAGTTGGTGAGGTCCTGAGCTATTGGGGTAGAAAATGAAGATGACTTTTTCATTAAAATGATTTTTTCCCAGGCTTTGTAAAAAGACAATGGAATATATTTTAAGAAATACGGTCTCAACTTAGCTACTTAAAGAGGAAAGGAAGAAAAGGACTTTGGAGAAAACATATTTAACTTTTCCTCTTCTTAAGAATGAACCTTTTACTTGTTTGGCCTTACATGTGAGAAAGTAGACTGTGAAGAATTGTGTTAAGAAAACTGAGTCGTCAAATGATTCTGTGTATTGACTGTGTATTGTTCTGTCCTTCATATATACCTCTGTTCTGTTTTACTTTATAGATGTCACTAATTTATTTTATTTTTTTCTTGTCCTATTTAATGCTATTCTTGAATTTTGAGAGCATCACCCTCTTAAGGCTTACTAAGTTGTCCATACTACTGCTTACTATACATAGTAGTTGCAAATTCATGAGGCATATGCTTTAACTCTGGGGTGATATAAAAAGAGTCATGGACACCAGCCAGTTAGAACGGACACCAACCATCGTGCTGTAAGACCGTGCATGCCAGCCTCGGTATTGTTCAGTTCACCCTTCCACTAAGAAGGTTCAGAACAGTGTTTTATGGTAATTTGCTTACAAGTAAGATGCACCAATTTAGAACTTTCATCTTTATCATTTGCTCAAGTGAAAGTCTTTCCTTGGCTATGGGCAGATGAGTTTATTCTGAGTGATATGAAATACATTTCTCTAGTCCTTTTTTCTTTTACACATGGACTGAAATTGTAATTCATTAGACAGTGTAAAACTAGCTAGATAACTTACGCATCAGGCAATTTGAAAATTGTTTGAATGATATATAATCATCCAATTTCCATTCAATATGGATTCCAGTGTTTAAGCTTTTCATTTCAGCATCTTAGATGATCTTTGAACAAGGGATTTATACAGGCAGAAGAGATCCTGAGGAATTACACATGACTGGTGCCCCTGTTCATAAAATGTTCCAGTTTTTCATCCTCTCATAAAGATTCTGGAATCTGAAACTTTTGTAATTCATAATTTTTTTTCTTCTTTTGAGTGCACATCCAATGCTGTGCAGATTTCTAGAGACAGTTAAATTAAAGTGATGTAATTTTCATTTTTTAGCACATTTACAGTTTTTTTAAGGATATCAGGCTCTTTTCTTTCTTAAATATACAATGTCCATATTTTATCTGGCTTTGTCTATACTATCCGTAGGTATTAATAATGTTCAACCTCTGGTTCTCGGATTACTTTTTCACAGGGCTATGTTTTATATTGTAAATCTTCATTTTGGACTCCAAGAATCTTTGTTTCAGGTATTTGGAGGACTATACTTCAAATATCAGGGACTAGAAAACATAAAGTCAGAAACAAAGAACACAGAGAATTAACTTGAAATAGGAAACAACTGAGTTAAACATGAAGAAACACTTTTAGTACACATAACGTGTGGTTCTCTAACATTGAATGAAAATACAAATTTAAAAAATAATTTAAGGAAAAATAGCTTCTAAATCAAAGAGACTATTTCGTCGGCAAAGTTGTTTGCTTTGTCATAGTTTCATTTACCTTAATAAGTTTCTTTTCTCTTGTAGGTTATGACTTTTGTTCTGAAAGGCATAACTGCATGGAGAATTCTGTCTGCAGAAATCTGAATGACAGGGCCGTTTGTAGCTGTCGAGATGGTTACAGGGCTCTTCGAGAGGACAATGCCTACTGTGAAGGTAATCCTTGTAATGATGTGTAGCTCAGCTATATAAATTTCCCAGGATTACTGCATGCAAAATTTATTAATTTCCCAGGTTGTCAAGTTGATGGGCCCATTAAAAGCAGTGAATTTAATTTGAAGCATATTAATCAGCTAAAAATAATTATCTTTCAAATTAAAGTTTTTTAGCTATCTGCTATATGTCAGACTAATAAGTTAATATGGCTGGTTTCCTGAATTAAAATAATACTTCCACTGTGAAATTGCCTTCTTTTCTTCATAATTAGATATTCAGATAGTTCACATATTGACATGATTACTGTGGCTTGCAGTTAGAATTGTAGTCAGATTTTTCCAGACAATGTTGTCTAACAAAAGCAATCAATTAACAGGAAGACAAAAGTACCCATCGCTATTTTTGTTTGCTGCTGTAAGTAATCTCAGTGGTTTATTCATGCTCTGTGGTATTTAGTAAATAACTCCAGTGGAGTAAATGATTTCTAATTATTTTTTAGAATATTAACTAATATTCAAGGTAATTTATCCCTTCATGGAAACAGTCCAAATACTGTGAGGGGGCCTTTGACATTCACAAATACTATTCATGATGACCTTGGAAGTCCATGAGATGTAGTAATTTATTACTTCCCAGAAATGCAGATTTGAATGATTCTCATTAATTATGTGATTAGTTAGTGGGTCTTGCAAGCAAGAACACTGACTGTCGTGTTTGGACATCTGGGGGGTTCTAGACTTACCTTTCTTAAATGTCGAGAATGTGCCATTGGTCCTTGGAGACAGAAAACCTCCAAGGTATAAACTTGTCAACCTCTGTTTAGCTACACAATGATTTATTGGCCCTAGGAAAACCAATCTCTCTTATTTCTCTTAGCTTTCAATAGATTTTTCTCTGCCTTAAAAGTCAGTATTTATTTTAAAAAATTGACCATTTTTTCCCAAAGTATTTTATTAAATGTTTCTGATTCAGTCCTAAAGAGTCCATATTTTTACTGAAGGAAGGACATGTCTTTTCTTCCCCATTTATAATGCAGATTTATTTAAAATTCCTCATTTTGAAAGGTTTTATATAACAAATGATTTAAACTTATTTAATAATGTATTTTTCATTATAATAATTGAGATCTCTAACATGTAATAAGCTCCACTGATATTGTCAAAGTGTGTAATATGAAACCACCTGATATAAATTCATGTGATAACCTCTTTTTGAATCTTAATTTTATGATCATTATTTTCATCTGGAGCCACTTCTTTGGTTGTTGTTAAGTATATTTACTCATGCGATAAATATTTAGTAAGCACCTATTGTGTACGAAGCTCTTTTCTGGGTACTGGATAGTGAATGGTGAATGGGTTTCTGTGCTCAGGAGTTCCAATTCTAAGGGGAAAACAGAGAATGAGTGGGTAGCCATAGAAATAGAGAAGGCAATTTCAGGTAATATATAATAGGAAGAAAATGAAACAGGATGATGTGATAGAGATTGACTAGGGATTAATTTAGATGAGATGGTCAGGGGATCAAGGAATATCTATGAGGCATAAGGGGGGAGGGTTGACAGTTGACTTGAGACTTGATGACCAGGAAACACCACAGAAAGATCTGGAACAGAGCATTCCAAACAGAAGGGATAGCAAGCAGAAAGACCCTATGTGGAAACTAGCTTGGATGTTCTAGAAACTCAAAGAAAGGATAATGTGATGGAGCAGATGAATCAGTTAAGATGCAGTTAAAGAATTAAGTAAGGGCCAGGTAATGTAGAGAGGCTCATGCGATTTCAGGGGAATGATAACACTTGTGTTGAAAAGGATAGCTATGGTGCAGTGCTTTATATTAACAAAATTATAGATTATGGGATTCAATACAGCAGGGAGAACAGAAGCAGACATAGGAAGACCAGCTGGAAGGCTATTGCAGTAGTCTAGGCAAAGATGTCAGTGATATGGGTTAAGGAAATGATAAAGGAGGTGAAGAGGAAGTATATTCTTGGTATTTTTTTAAAATAGAGTGAACAACTTCCAGACAGTTTATTGTGGAAGAGAATTGAAGAGGGATCAAGAGGGAGGGGATCAAGTTTTGGAGTTTGAACAATGCATGGATAGTGTTGCTATTTATTGAGACAGAAAAAAAAAAAATCAAGAAAAGAGGCCAGGCACCTGGGTGGCTCAGTCGGTTAGGCGTCTGCCCTGGGCTCAGGTCATGATCCCTGGGTCCTGGGATCCAGTCCTGCATCGGGCTCCCTGCTCAGTGGGGAGCCTGCTTCTCCCTTTGCCTGTCACTCTCCTTGCTTGTGCTCCTCCTCTTTCGCTCTCTCTCTGTCAAATACATATATAAAATTTGGAAAAAAAAGGAAAAAGAAAAACGAGGCCAGAGATTTAGGTTAAGTAACTTTTCAATGCAGTCTATTAAAAATAGGTCTGTATCGCTGTTTTCACCTGTAAATGTGTAGTGCAAATTGGCAGCTACTTTCCATTATGAATGGATCATACTGAAGAATGGTATGTAAATTCTTCTTTATGTTACTTCTTTGTCATTTAAAGATAAAATCTTCAAAAGTAAAGAAAATGATGGAGAAACTGGCTAGTATATTATTGAGATCATGGATTTTTCATAATGAGGACTTCTAATATTATATCTTTTGTTATTCATGTTAAGAGGTTTTTTCCCCCAGTATTCTGATCAAATTTGGTTTTCCTTTTCGTTCTGTTGTTGTTGTTAACTCTAAGGATGTTTGACTTGTTAGAAGCAACATTTTTAAAAAATTAGGAATTATACATGTTGTCTGTCAGCTGGTCTTATAGAGTTCTGGCCCTCTAAGAAATAAGACCTGTAGTCATATATAAAAATAAGCAAATGATAATTTGTAAGTCATGCAAATTTTGTTTACTGAATCTGTGGGGCTGTTTTAATGATATGACCATCATTGTGTCATTTGATTTTTACCACAGTTTATTTGATAAGGGTTAAAATAGCACTGGTAAATGCTGGAGTTTATTTGTTTATTTAGAAAACATTTATTAAATGCCACTTTGTTTAAGGCTACGGTAGAGGTGAAGCAGTAAATAAGATATACATGACTCATACTGTGTCTCAGGCAAGAAGGATAACGGGTCATTACACCAAATATATTTAATTGCACATGAGGCAAGTGTCCTAAAGAGAAATATGTTAACAGGGGCTGATCTGGATAGGTGGTAGTGCTTGAAGAAAATAGAGGTTTCTTTGGAAATCTGAAGATTAAGTAAACATCAGCTAGGCATAGAGGTAAAGATGGGAAAGAAGGGAATTTCCTAATGGAGGTCTTAGCATGCCTTCAGGCCTCCAGCTGGAGAGAAACACTGTGTAAGAATGGGTAGAAGGCAGAGTGCAAAGGGAGAGGTGCCTGATGGATGGATGAAGGGCAGCAGGACCTTGAAGGGCACAGTAAGGCCTAAGTAAGGGTTTCATGCTAAGAACAGGGGGGTAGGCAATAGAAGTTTTGAGCAGAAGAGTGTCATAACACTTGTGTTCTAAATAAAACAGCTTCAGGCTGAATGGAAGATAAAACTGAATGTGGGAAGCCAGGGGATGGGAGACAGTGGTAGCTTACACTGAAAGTGGTGATGGAGATGTGGGTACATTCGTGAGGTAAAACAATTCCTGCTGATTAATTAATAAAGAAAGAGGTTTCAAGGTGGATACTCAGGTTTCTGGCCTGAGCAATAGGCAGATGTTGGTGCTGCTTACTTAGGAAACAGACCAGGTGGGAAGATCATCATTTTGGGTTGTGGTGCCTATAATAGTTGAGTAGTCAGCTGAATATACTTGGATGTGGAATTCATAGAAATTTAAGTTGTATGTAAAATTTGGGATTCTTTAGCTTGTACATGTTAGTTGAAGAACTGGAAGAGATTACCGAGAGAGGTTTAAAATCTCCAGGGTTTGAGCATTTTATAGAAAGGATGATATGATGGAGACAACAAAGCTGTGGCTAGAATGTAGGAGGAAAGAAAAGAGGGCAGTGTTACAGAAATCAAGAGGAAGAATTTCAAGAAGAAAGGGGAATGCTTATTAGAGAGCAAGAGAGAGGAAGACTGAAAGATGTCCTTCTTTCAGTCTTCCTCTCTCTTGCTCTCTAATAAGCATTCCCCTTTCTTCTTGAAATTCTTCCTCTTGATTGCTGTAACACAAAGATGTTACATGCAAAAGATGCAAACATGCAAAGATGTCCTTTGCATCTTTCAGTCTTGCATTTGGAACTTTATGACAAGATCGGGCGTGTTCAGGGTGGTATGTCTGTAGATTGCATGGAACTTTATGAATGACACTGAGGACATTAGCAATGGCAAGTTGGGTACAAGGGTGATGACAAAAGCCAGTTGGGAACACATTAAATATTGCATCATGGGAAAAATGGATCTGATGAAGGGACAGAACTCCTTCCAGATGTATGCATATGAAGGGAAGGAGAAAAAGAGCAGTAATTTAAGGGAAGTGGGGCTAGGGAAGGATTTTCCTTCCCCACCATCTTTTTTCCTTTTAAATTCTGTCTCCTGCCCCTTCTCCAGTTTCTCAGCCATGTAGATGATGACTTCATGTTCATGAACAAGTTTTGCAATTCCTTAGATATTTATAAGCATAGTTTAATATTAGGATTTTTTGATTGGATGTCTGACACCTTTTAGATATAAAGGATCTGAAATATTTGAAAGTATATTGGCCCACTTTGTATTCCTTGTTGACTCTATATTTACCATATTTATTTAAAAAATTTTATCTTCATCTCCATCCATTCAATGTCCCTCATTCCCTATAGATTATTAGTGAAATTTTAGTACTTCCCCTTTATTTGGTCTCTTGTCAGTACATATAGTCTCTTAAAGTTGTCAAAAATTAGGTTGGCCATTATGTTTTTCAGAATGGTTCTTGGCTACATGTCTTAATTCTAAAATGAAAATTATAAGAGCTTTTGATGTTTTGACTGTATCTTCCTTCTTGACATTCCACTATTCGTTATATTAGGACCACCTTGGCATTCCATTTCAGAGAGTGTCTTCAGAAGTTACTCATTTGCTAACTTTTTCTCTTCAGTGCATAATTGTTGCCAGGGATTATCCTGTGTCAATCCAATAGTGCATTATGTTGAGGAAGCTTCTTCCTGATTCCCAAACCCCTTAAAATAATTGGCGTTATTGCTTGCCAAACCTTTGGCACAACACCAAGAATAGGAAAATAATTCTGCGTGAGTCATTCATATAGTTGCATATCACATATAATTACTGAAGTTGGTAGTTGATGTTAATGAACTCTGAAATCAGTTTGTAAGACATTTCTTCAAATTAATAAAAATATAGGAAATTGTTTGGTATAATCTGAATTCCCTAAAGGAATAATCTTTTATTGATAGACCACTTTCTCTTGGATTCATTTAATCTCTTTCATTCTGACTGCTGCTGCCAGATAGTTTTTACTTCATGTCACGTCTTACTTAGTTATTCTGTCTTTAGTGTCTCATCCTTTCCTACTCACCAGGACCTGTTCTCCAGATTAATGTTTACAAAACACCATTTTTTCTATTTGAGAGCCCACACTGTCTACCTGTTGCTCAACACATCAAGCTCCTTTGCTAAGGTGAAGGTTCCAAGACTCTCTGTTGCCTGGCCCTACATAGTTATGCATCCATTTATCCTTAGCAGGTCACCTTTAGCTCTCTTAATTATTTCCTTTCCTCAGGATGAACTGTCCTCTCATCTGTGTTATGCATTGAATTGTGTCTCTCAAAAATTCATATTGAAGTTCTAATCCACAGTATCTCAGAAAGTGACCTTATTTGGAAATGGAAATGTTACAAGTATAATTAGTTAAGATGAAATCATACTGGTGGAAAAACATGGGACCATGCTCCAGTATGACAATTGTCCTGTTAAAGTGGGGAAATGTAGACACAGACACAAGGGAAGAATGTCAGGTAAATATGAAGGCAGAGATTGGGGTGATACAGCTACAAGCTGAGGAATACCAGAGATTTCCAGCAAAACACCAGAAGCCAGGCAAGGGGCATGGAACAAACTGTCCTTCACAGCCCTCAGAAGGAACCAACCCTCTAGCACCTTGATTTTGGACCATTATCCTACAGAATTGTGAGGCAAATCTCTGTTGCTTAAGGCACCGGTTTGCGGCACTTTATTATGGTAGCTGTGGCAAACTTCTATAATCTGGCAGAAATAACTTTTGCTTTTTGGTCTATCCATGATTTAATTATACTTCTACACTACTTACTTTTTCTTTTCTTTCTGAAGACTTTCTGATGAATTAGGCACACAGATTTAATTTCTCAAATATATTTTAAAATTTTATCTGACAAAAAAATTTGTAGCTTGTTCTATACTGGTTCATGTCCAGTTATCCAGATGTAACATACTTTCTTACATACTGTACTGTTTATTAAAGGACTCATATATGTATGTTTCTATTTCTCCCACCTATTAGTGTCTTGTCACAGACTTGACTTTCCTTGAATTCTTCTAAACTTCTAAAATAGAGATAGTGTAGAGTTTGAGAAATATCTATTGGTGGTTTGAAATGCTTAGATATGCTGAACAGATGGACGCCTTTAGGCTACCTCATCACTAAAGAATTATTGAGGACAAGCATTGAACTTATTGAATTATGCTTATATTGCATGAGAAAGGCTAATTGTCATATAGATTTTTTATAGGTAAAAAAAGGGATTCAGTTGTTTAAATTGATATGTTTGGGTCCTTAAAAATTATTTTGAGTAGTGCAAGAGAAGGAATTCATTCATTTAAAACACTTGTTATTTATTGTATGTGTACTGATAAATGGCATGCATATATTGAAAGAACCACAAATTCCAGAAATTTCCCCGTCTCTCTTGCTTTTACTGTACACTCTAAATTTTTGCTTAAATTTTAATTCTACCCACAATTTACAAAACAACTCACTTGAACATTAAATGTCTGACATGTAGATGGTGTTTAATTTAAATGCCATTTGAATGTGGAGATTAGAATCTTAATAAACATTTGTTTAGTACCTGCTATATGCCAGGCATGGCACACCTGCAAACATAAATTATAAATTATATTTAGATATCTACCTTCTTTGTTCCTTTCCTTCTTTGCCTTTCCTTTTTTTTTTTTTTAAACCTGTTATCAAAAGAACACTATCTCTTCTCATCTCCTTCCTGTCTTTGTAATGCAATATTTTGGCTAAGGATACCTCCTCTTCTCCATTGTTTCTTATTCTGCATTTTGGGAAATTCTAGCCTATGTACGAAATAATGTGAGCATAACTCTTAATGAAAACAAGTAATTTCCCTATTTTTTCTATTTTGTGTTCTTTTTTGTTGCCATTATTTGTTAATAGGGCTGTATTAAAAAATATTACCTACTACTAATAACCATGATTCTTAAGAGACACTTAATATGCTTTCTAGATACAACATCTGATTTCTTCCAGCAGTCCTACGATGCACGCATTTTTATAATATCCTGTTTTGTGGTTAAGAAAACTGGAGAGCTTGGAAATCAAATGTTTTGCCCAAAAGCATTTACCCAGTAAATCCAGTGTTCAAATTCTTATCATCTATCAATAAATTCAGTGTTTTTAAATTGTTACACTTTTAATTTACTTATTAGATACCTAGTCTAATTCTTACTTTTATATATAAGAATAGCATATAGATTGTTCTTTAGAGACGGTTTTTAAAGCAGCTAACTGGACTTACAAATTCAATGTTTCTATAAAGGAAAAATAATCTGTACTCCATCCAGAAAGCAGCTCATTGGTATTAGAGAATCTGTAATGAGCTGAAACCAAGGTAAATAACCCACATAGGAAGACAATGGGAAAACAAACTTTCTCTCTTTCCCTCCTACCCACCCTTTTTTTCTTCCTTCCTTCCTCCCTCCCTCCCTTTTTTTCTTCCTTCCTTCCTTATTTTTTCTTTCTCAGCTGATTGCCACTTCACAAATAATTCATTTAGTGTGAATTACTGGCATGGCCAGTATCTGCATATCATTAACTATAGAATATAGAGGCAATCTGAGAGGATTTCTTTAAGAATAGATGAGTGATAGCCCCACAGAATTGCTCCAAGAGATATGAAGAGAAAGATGCAGAATGAGCTCAGTCCTCTGATTATAAACCCAGCACACAGTTCCTCACTGGAGTTAACAGGAGGCCTGTTAACAGAGTGGGGATAAATAACCAGAGGACTGCGCCCTATGGGATTAATTAGAGAATTCTAGCAGACACTGTAGCTTTCAAAATTATGGCTAATGATGCACTCTCTGTAGTATGTTATGGTAGATTTCTTAAATAAAAAAAAGCCCAAGATTCCAGTATTAATCAGTGTTCTCCAGAAAAGCAACCAATAGGACATACATTGACAGAGAGAGATTGATTGATTGAGACGTTTATTGATTATAAAGAATTGGCTCATGGAGGCTGAGAAGATCCCAAGATCTGCCGTCAGCAAGTTGTATATCTGGAGAGCCCATGGTATACTTTCAGTCTAAGTCCGAAGAACTGAGAACCGGGAGAGCCAATAGTGTAAATTCCAGTTCAAGAGCAGGAGAAGACCAATATCCCAGCTCACAGTCAGGCAGGCAAAATATCCCTTTTACCTGTTTTTTTTTTTCTGTCCTGGTCTTCCTTTGATTAGATGAGGCCTGAACAGTTTAGGGAAGCAACCTGCTTCCCGCAGTCCACCAATCAAATGTTAATCCCATCCAGAGGCACACTCACTGATACACCCAGAGTAATGTTTGATTAAATATCTGGTCATCCCATGGCTTACTTGGGTCAACAAATAAAATTAAGCCTATCAGTTACAAATTAGCCAAAAAAAAAAAAAAAAAGAGAGAGAGAGGAACAAAAGCATTTCTGATGTTTTCAAATATGAATTGGACTTTAGGGCATCATCTATCCATCCAACCAAGTGAAAAAGTTGCCACCTAAAACAGTTCAGAATTAACATGCTATCCTGATAACCAGCAAGGACATTGAATCATAATAAAAAAAACTCCCAATAAACAAAAGTCCAGGGCCAGATGTCTTCACAGGTAAATTCTACCAGACATTTGAAGAAGAGTTAATATCTATTCTTCTCAAACTATTCCAAGGAATAGAAAAGGAAGGAAAACTTCCAAATTCATTCTGTGAGGCCAGCATTACCCTAATACCAAAAACAGATTACAGACTCCACTGAAAAAAGAGAACTACAGGCCAATATCCCTGATGAACACTGATGTAAAAATTCTCAAAATACTAGCCAACCAAATCCAACAATACATTAAAAAAAAAACATTCACCCACAGACAAGTGGCATTTATTCCTGAGTTACAGTTGTGGCTCAATATTTGCAAATCACTTAATGTGATATACCTCATTAATAAAAGAAAGGATAAGAAACATATGATCCTTTCAATAGATGCAGAAAAAGCAGTTGACAAAGTACAACATCCATTTGTGATCAAACCCTCAGTAAAGTAGGTTTAGAGGGAATATACGTCAACATAATAATGAAGGCCATCTATGGAAACATGACTATTTTTAGGCATTAAGGAACATCTATTTAACATGTTTACTATGCTGAGGAGATAATTGTGTGTGTGTGTGTGTGTGTGTGTGTGTGTGTGTTATTTTTCATAAAAAATTATTTCCTTTTCTGATTGAGAAGTTTGGTGAAAAACTTTTGGAAATCACTATCAAGTGACCCAACTAAATTTGAACTTGCATTAGCAGTTCTTCTGGGCTCATTCATCATCTACTCTCCATGATACTTCAGCTTTTGCTGACTCAAAAACAATTTCTATTCATCTGTAAACTTGAACTCATTAAGATATTTAAATTGGAGGAAAAGGGTATTTTTTCTTTGAAGCCAGGGTCTCCTCTGATATGAAGGGAGGACTTTAAATTTTTTAAATCAAACCTAATAAAGAGTGTACTTCTCTGAACTACTTCTTAGTAATAGATTCTCATGCAAAGGAAGTTGAAGAGACAATCAGGGATACCCATATACTATCCTTTTGAAACAAAGCACCATAGTTGTGTGACCTTCATGGTCAGCTGATTTTTTTTTCTACCAAAGAATGCACTACTCTAGAAAATATTCATGCTTAAGTCTGTTGGAGTTCATGGTCACTTTTGCATGCTATATAAACAAGAAATTATGACTCAGTCATCAATACATCTATGTATTAAATAGGATAAAGAACAAGTACTTTTGAAAGAGGACTTCAGTTGCCTCCATTCTGACCTCACACTTTCTAGCTGGGTACTTCCCAGATTATCTCTTGGCTCAGGCCAAAGACCTGAGGGCAAAGCCTCCCCTGATGGGAACCAAAACTACCCTCTCAAGCAATAAGGACTGCCCTGAGCCAGCAAGACCCCTGCCTGTGGTTGACCCCAAGACAATGATGAATTTGACCTATGCTGCCCACCTGCACATATCTACCCACTTTTGTCCCTCATTTGCCTTGTATAAATCTGCAGAGGTAAGAATTAACCCCAAGTCTTGTTATGCAATGTTCTGGTAGAAGTTCTGATGTTATGGAAAGAACATTGCATAAGAAGATGGGGTTAATTCTTACCTCTGCAATTTATTAACTGTGAGAATTTGTTCAAATCACTTTATATCTCTGAGCCTCAGGTTCCTCATCTCTTAAATGGGCACATTTGTGTTATGAGGTTGGGAAAGCAGAGGTCAAATAAAATTAAATAAGATGAAGTATGTGAAAAATGCCTTCCAGAAAAATAAGTACTTGGTAAAAGTTTGTGATTAAACCTGTATTTAAAAACAAAAACAAAAACAAAAAAACCCTGTATTTATTACTGCCAGCGTATCAGTCAATTCATGCAACATGAATTTATTTTTGGAACTAAGATGTTCACTCTAAGCTTATTGAAGACTTGAGGCAAAAATACTCTGAGAGTCCATATGATGATATTATCTTATAGCTTAAGCCAATTATAATGAGGTCTTTAACTACTTCAGTAGCTAAGTTACCATGGATTATTTCCAGAACCAAATGACTTTGTGCCAAATTCCTTTCTGGTCTGAATAACAGTCTAACCAGTTCTTAGATATAGATATGCATAATTCATCCTCATTTTGCAAATTATATGATAAAATTTTAACAGTGAAAATTTATGTTATTTTTCTGTAGATGAATAGTAGGATAAAATACCCGGCAATTATTTGCATGTGCTTGTTTATTAATACTAGGAAGAAAATGTCTACTTAGAATTAAGTGATTCATTGTCGATCATTTGCAGGTATCTCATATGAAGCAGTGGTTTATTAGTATTTTTTCATTAAATGAACAACTTTTGTTAAAAAAGTATCTTTCCCCCTGGAAAAGAATCCATCTGAAGTGATATGTGGGGTGTCACATGATTCACAATTTTTAAAAATTTAATTGATGAAACTTCTGCAACTCACATTAAGGTCAGCTATAACTTAGAGATTATATTATAAATACTAGCTTTATCTTGCCTCCCCCAGAAAATCCAAGCTATGTGTTCTAGTTAAATCTGTTAAAAGTTTTGAAGTCAATTAACAAACGCTTGCTTGATATGAAACTACTAATAGCATTCCCTTTGCAATTTCTTCCTTTCTTCATGTATTCATTTTGCTTCCAAGAAGAACCAACTCCAGTATAAAATAAGATGATCACATTGCATCAAGGATATCTGGAAAAAGGCTTACAGATAGGAGATGGAAGTTTCAGCATGGTTAATGACAGGGAACAGTCTAGCTAGAAATGTGTAAGAATTATACAAATGAAACAAATCTAACTTTGATTCAGTGGCCCTGAGATTCTGCTTGGGATCCTTTGTGAAGATGTGATGCTATGAAGAAAAATGAAATGACACAGTCAAAGCAATAGACATAGAAGTGAATGTAGTTTCATTATCAATATCATGAATGGACATAAGAGTAAGTTTTTAGGAGGTAACACTAGCCGTGGATTGCAGAAAGCATTTAGGCATAAATTAAATGAACCTGAGAGATAAATGGGAAATTTGAGATATGGAGAAGTACTTGGCTTGTTTGGGCAAATGTTCCAGAGCAAGAAGTTTCATGTGTTTGGACATTATAGTTCTAAATTACATCTTTTACTCATTGGTATGATATAAAAATGGATCCCTGGGATTTTAATAATATATAAGAATATCTTCATTTTTACTTTCTTATTCCATTTTAACTTTCCCCCAAGTAATTTTTCTTTAATACAAAGAATGTGCTCCCAAACAGGTTTTTACAATTTGTTCATATCCTTAAATAAGAATGTGATAGTGAAGAAATGGAACTGAAATTGTAGACCATATATGTTTGTTGGTATGGAGTTATCGTAAGGTCATACTTCCTAATCATCATTAAACATTGATTAAGATTGTCAAATTTAACAGTTTAGTTTAGTCAGTGATTTTTGTATAAACAAGCAATTGAAAGTTGGAGTGGTTCCATATCTTTCATGAAAGCGCTGTTGTAATGTTTAGATTAATAACTCTGAATAGGCATCAATTTGGATATTGTAATGACTGAAACTTGCTTTTTGGCAAAATAAATATATATTTGTTAAATTAGTTCTTAATATTTAAAAATACTAATCTGCCTTTTTGGAACGAGTGCTGTTCAACTTGATGAATTTTCAAATCCAACGTGACAAGGCAATCTTTCAAATGAGTCTGTCTGTTCCTTTATTTCAAGCAAATTGGATTCAGCCAAAATAGCTACTAACTTGCCATGAATAAGCCCAGACAAAAAGTGCAGAAGTAGAAACAGATGGAATCCCCATGGCCAAAGAGGCTAGGGACACACTGGGGAGGAGCTGGGACTTCATCTGGGCTTTGAAGAGTGAATCCAATTTAGATTGGCAGAAGAGTAAGGAAAGAGAAAGAGCAAGACGTATTTTGGATTTTCTTACTGCAACAGGAGGTTTATAGCCAGAGGTGTTAGATCAGACTGCTGAAATAGGGCCCAGATGGTGGAGGAACTGTGGGTTATATGAAGTGATTCTATTCAAGATTTGCAAGCTACGAAGTTACTGCAAACATTCTGGAAACTTCCAAACTTCATATAGGCTCCTATAGACTCCTATAGGCTTCATATAGGTTGTGAAAAGAGGGTAACTCTACAAGTGCCCCCTAAGTCATAGGGTTGTGAGAATTAACATATATTATGTATGAAGATGCACCACCAGAACCAAAGTGTTATAAAAATGTCAAGTGGTAGACCTGTGTAAGCATGGCTGTTGACCCTGCTGGGTGCTCTGCTCTGCTAGAGTAATCTTACTATGCATCCCAGCTTAGTTTCCTCTCATTTCCTACAATGACTATAGTAAACCGTCACCATTCCATGCAAATTTTTTAAAAATTTTTTTCTTTTTCTTATTTGACAGAGATCACAGGTAGGCAGAGTGCCTAGGCAGGCAGAGAGAGAGAGGAGGAAGCAGGCTCCCCGCTGAGCAGAGAGCCCAATGCGGGGCTCAATCCCAGAACCCTGAGATCATGACTTGAGCCGAAGGCAGCGGCTTTAACCAACTGAGCCACCCAGGCGTCCCTCCATGCAAATTTTTTATTCCACCCATTCTCTTATTCTCAGCAGGTAACATCTTGACCAGCAAAGCAGAGCACAGGAACTGACTTACATAAACCCACATGCTTCATGCCTACCCTTTCTTCCTTCTCTCCAGTCTCAGTGGAATAGATACCCTTTCTCTTGGGAGTGATGGGTCCATCTGAGGACTGAATCTTCCTGGCTTCAGAGGAAGCTTATTCCATCTATTATCCCCTCAAACTCTGTTTTCAGCTTATTTCCATTTGTTCCTTCCCATCAGCATTTAAATATGCTCACGTATCTCCCCTAACCATACATCTCTTCCAGATTTTGTTTTATTAACCTTCTTCCCCTTTATATCCAAATTTCTGAAAGGTGTGATTGATTTTCACTGTCTCCATTGCTACATGTCAGAGGCTCTCCTTCATCTACAGCAGTCTAGAGTTTTCATCCCAGGTCCCCTCCAAACCACTTTCACCAAGGTCACTGATAACTTCTATAATGTTAAATCAGACCTCGTTCACCCTGCATTTTGCTTGACCTCTAGGCAGCAATTAATTCTATTGATCACTCCCTCCTTGAAATACTTCTCTACCTTGTCTTCATGACACTGCACTGTATTGACCAGGGATCAGAGCTGCAAACAACAGAACCCACTCTGGCAGTTAAAGCAGAAAAGGAATACATTGAAGAATGTTAGGTGGCTCACAATAAATGTGTGAGGACAGGTTTAAATGATGTTCAGCCAGGACCACACATGTCACATGTGGGTACAGATCCCACGACCTCTTGGTGTCAGCACTACAACTCACACAAATATTGCCTACTCTTCACTTGATGACACCTGGGACCGGACTCCAGGCCCTGTGCCGCTGCTACTATCCTAAGCACTGAACACCCTCTCCACCCAGCTTGCTAGATTTCACAACTTTGCTTTGTTCGCCATGAGTTCTCTTCTGAATTGAAGCTTTGCTTAAGTGCCCACAATGGGTGGTCCTAGGTTACAAGTCTATAGACTGGCTGCCAAGTATGCGGAAATCTGAGTTGTGACTTCCATCTTGGGGAGATGAGGATTACCTCAAATACAGAAGGTGTGTTGAAAAGTGATTGCTGACCACTGTCTCAATGTTCATCTCCCTCCAAACCTCTTCTAATGTTGCCGCTACCTGTCTGAGTGACCCTTCCTGTCTCCTTGCTTTACTTGTCCCTGAAATGTTGAAGTTCTTCATGCCTCCATCTTATTTTTTTTCCTCCTCATTCTGCACCCTCTCCTTGGGTAATGTTTTCTGATACCATGGCTTTAATTACCTTCTCTGTGCTTGAGGCTCCCAGATCTTGACCTTGACTTCCAGTCTTGTCTTCTCTCCTGATATCTTTCTCTTTCTCTTTATATATATATATCGAGAGTGTGTGTGTGTGTGTGTGTATCACCACACTTTATCCATGTGCAACTAGAATATAATATACTGTCTCAGACACAGGAACCCAGACCCAGGAACCCAAACTACAAGTGAGCTTACTCAGCTTCCAATTAGCTCTTCTAAAATCCATCCTCTACCTTGCAGTTAAAAAATCTTGCTTAGCAACTTGATATCATTTCATTCACTTGTACCCTTTAGAGGAGAAACATCCCCTCCACCACACCCCCCAAACACACACACGTACATGTGTCTATATGGGCAGACAGTGTCTCTGGAAGGTTGCACAGGAAATTGGTAAAAGTGGTTAGGAGATTAGGAGTGCAACAGTTGGGTTGCCGTGGGTTGGACTTACTTTAATTTTACACTCTGTTGTATCTTTTAAAGTTTATACTCTTTGCACATATGATATCTTAAAAAATTGATTTAAAAAACTTCAGTAGATTCCCATCAATCATCAGATAAGGTCAAATCCTTCTGTTTGTCTTACAAGATCTACACACAAAATAGCTCCTGCTTACTTCATTAGCCACATTTAATGTTTTGCTGTTCGTTGAATATACCAGATTTTCTCACTTTCCAGCATAGTTCTCTTGTTGAAATGCTCTCATTTTTCCCATCTCACTTGGCTAACTCTACTTCTCCTTTAGTCCTTTGCTTAGATGTCACATCCTCTTGAAAGTCTTGCCTTGCCTGTAAGATTTGGAGTGCTCACATTTTGTTCCAGGTGCACTATCCTTCTCAAATTCCCACGGCATTTTTAAAAATTATTACTTGTCTTTGAGAAGGACTATTTCTCTGCAAATACAGAAACCACATCCGTTTTCTTCAAGGCCATACCATTGGTGTTGCCATTAATACCTTGGGAAATAGTTAGAATTCAATAAATATTACTTATGTGGATAAACTACTCGTGCTTTTGTTTCCTCAGCCCCTTAGTGTTCCAGGTGATCTCACCTTTTCCCATGGGTATAATTTCATGATCCACTCTCAACCCTGTCTCAAATTTTCCTACTGCATGTCTCCATGTATATCTGTTTTGAGTGTAGGAATCCTAAAGCTAAGAATAATGTATCCTATTAAAATTAGCAAGAACAATGATATAATACTAGAGTTTTTACTCTTGAGGAATGTACTGTACAATTTACAATGAATGAATTTAAAAAGGTGAATGAAGAAAATGTATGGTTTTTATTTTAAGGTGTCAAAAAATTGTGTTTTTCAGTAGCGTGTGATACAGTTTTTAATACATAAAAATTAATATTTGGTAAACAAACTTGCTAATGCCACTGACTTCAAAATAGGATTGTTTGCAATTCCTTTTAATGTTAGCCTATTTGTAAATGACTTTTTAATTTATTCTTTACTGATTTTTACTGAGCAGCCTACTTATACTTGCAAATTTTTTTTTATTTTCAAAAATACTCTTATCTTCCCAAATGTTATTCTCAAATCTCTTTCCAGAATTACATTTCTTAGAACTTAGTCTTTTTCCTGGTTTATGAATTAAGTCATTGATCTCTTTGCCAACTTTGCCAAGCCAGTTTTTTACAGCTGGTGGGCCAAGACTTAGCAATTCTAACCCATACCGATGTGTGTTCATCTTCAGTATATGGAGTCCTTGCTGTTGACTGCATGACTTCAGGATTTTATTGGCTGAGCAATAAAGCATTAGTGTTCATTAACATGCTAATATATCCTTTTATAGGATTATAATTGAGATAAAATGCTGAAGCCTTAGAAATATACTATTTTTTTTTAAATGGCATCAGTGACATACTAAGCATAAAATGAGGGGGAAGCAGGGGGATAGCCAGGTGTGTGGCAGAAGCCCGCAGGAGAGGGGGACATCATACCTGAGTGCCCACTGCCTCCAAGGATCGTCTCTGAGGAGATGACTTTATAGGTCAAAAGCAACATTAATGTAGGATCTGGGGTCTGGAAACAGTGTTGTCATTCTGATTTCCCGTCATTAACTGTATAAACTTGTGCTGAAGGATTTTCCAAAAACCCAGATCTGATCCAAGGAACCCTCTCCTAAAACCTTTCCCATTTCATATAGGATGAAGTTCAGATTTTTTAATGTGGCTCATGAAAGTTTCACGATCTGATTCCTGTCACCTTCTTAATTTGTCTTTGGCATTTCTGTGCCTCCCATGTCTTTAATTGTATATGACTGCAGTTAGGTTAGATGATTTTTGTAGTTCCTTTCAGGTCTAGAAATCTGTGATTCTGAATAATTACAAAGTCAGCCACAGCTTTCAGATAGGATAAAAGGGAATTTATAAATTTATAAGTTCCTGTTTCTAAAATAGATCAGCTTGAATTATCTTGGGGCAAGAGAGGTTGTTCAAGTATAAGAAACACAGTTTACTTATTATGCTTTTTAAGTTTGTTGGAGTATGACCGTGTATCCTATGAAATCCTGGAGAATCAGATTCTCCCCTGCAACCATACAAATTGTGGTCTCTTTGTTAGAATTGTAAAGTATGAGGGCTGGTAATGACATGGAAACCTCTAGCATTTGTTTTCATAGATGATGAAATTAAGGTCCAGAGAGATGAAACGCCTGTCAGGCTTATCATAGAGCCAAAGACTAGAATCCAGCCTTCTTTATTCCCACTGCAGTGTTCTTCCCCCTGCAAGACTGTATTTTACCACAGAGGCTATGTTCACTGTTTTTACAAAAACCTCATGTCGAAGTAAATGCCTGGGCAAGGTACTAGGAAGACAAAGGATTCCCTCTGCCAAGTGGAGCTCCAGGTCAGGCCAGTGTGAATTAGGATACCTACTCTTTCTCCTTCTCGATGAAAAGCCATGGAAAGATTCATGGATTCATCCAGCAGATTTTTAGGGAGAGCCAGCCATTCTCCTAGAACATGGTCTCTATACTCCTGAATCTTGTATTCCAGTAGAAAGAGACAGCAGACATACCAACAAACAACTTAATAGGATATTTTCAGACACTGACAAGTAATTTGATGAAACTGGGCTTA
>ML111301.1:118752-140415 GCA_003697995.1 Taxidea taxus jeffersonii
CATATTACCAATGTCTGTATTGATTAGGTCCCTAGCCTTCGGTCCTGTCTCCTGCTCTTTTTTTTGTGGTGAGTTTTTCCGCCTTGTCATTTTGTCCAGATAAGAATCCGCTGTTCTCCTTGTTAAGTGAACTTGGTCTTGGCTGGATTTCTTGTTGATCTTCTGGGGGAGGGGCCTGTTGTAGTGATTCTCAAGTGTCTTTGCCCCAGGGGGAATTTCACCGCCCTTACCAGGGGCCGGGCTAAGTGATACTCTCAGGTTTGCTTTCGGGAGCTTTTGTTCCCTGAATGCTTTCCGTAGAGTTCCAGAGGACGGGAATGAAAATGGCGGCCTCCCAATCTCCGGTTAGGAGGAGCTGAGAGCTAGGGGGCCCAGTCTTCAGTGTGCCTTCATAGAAAAGCGTTTAATCCCTCCGGTCTCCCCAGCCCCCGTTTGGGGTCGGAGACCGCGCTCAGAGAAAACCGTGCGTAAGCAGTCCCGTCTCACTGGCTTCTGGGAGCGCTCCGAGCTCACCCAGCCAGTGACCAAGCGTCTCTGTCTCTGGCAGAGTCCCACCTGGAGTCTCCGAACTCCATAGATCCCTGAGCTCTCCCGGGTCGGAGTCTCCCCGGATCTTGTGGTGACCCCTCGCACAGAGCACTGGCCTGTGTCACAAACCGCGGCTCTAGGAAACCTGGGCTCTGTCTGCGCAGCCGGCTTCACTGCTCTAATATCTGTGAGCTCTGCGACACTCAGACACCCCCGATCTTTCTGTGACCCTGTGGGACCTGAGTCCACGCTGTCCCCGCGAGGTCTTCACCCTGGTTTAGCCTCTGGAGTGATGTCCCTCCCTGGAGCAGACTTTTAAAAGTCCCGATTTTGTGCTCGGTTGTTCCCCCGCTTGCCGGGAGCCGGCCCCTCCCCCTGGGGTCTATCTTCCCGTTGCGTTGGATTCACTTCTCCGCTGGTCCTACTTTTAGAAAGTGGTCAATTTTCTGTTTCTAGAATTGTTTTTCTTCTCTTCAATCTCCTGTTGGATTCGTAGGTGTTCGGAATGGTTTGATCAGCTATCTAGCTGATCTCCTGCTGCCTGATGTCGTCTCAGCCTGCTACTTCTACGCCATCTTGACTCCTCCCCCCCTACTATCTACTTCTTTATTGAAATATTTTGCTGATCCCTGCATTAGACTCATCATGGAGAAGATTTAAAAAAGAACTTGTTACCTGTGTTCCACTACAAATAGTTAAATCAGATTTGGAATGGGGGTTTGGGAGTTGGAGCAAGATCCAATGTTTTTAAAAAGCATCCCAGATGAATATGATGTGCAGCTAGAGTTAAGAGACACGGAGAGATGATCTCTACCCTGGAGGAGTATATAAAGCTTCTTGGAGAGAAGAAGCCTGCAAAAGTTAATAAAGGTATAGTGGGTGAATCTGCAGTGGAAACACCAAGTTCCAAGAGAATACTGCATAGAGAGCATTTTACTTCATTGGGGAAGATATCACAGCAAGATGTTAAAACAGATTCTTGAAGTATAATCCACTGGTGGGCAAGATCCACTAAGGCTGGTGATAGCGAAAGAGGGAATAGAGAGAACATCGTGTACAGAGGCAGGCAGATATGAGAGAGCACGGTCCGTGTGAGAACTGATCAGAAACTCCGTGTGGCCGGAGCTCAGGGAGGAAGGGGTGCGGTCATAGGCTGTAAAGCTGAAAAAGTCAGGGCCAAGTCCGGGAAGAGTTTTGTATGCTAAGAGGTTTGTAATTTATCGTGTTACCTTTCATTTAGAAGTTGAATAGAAAATCAAGTCTCGTTCATCCTCCATTTTTTTCATCTGTAGAATGAGTAGTTAGCTTAAATGATTGCCAAGGTCCCTTCAGCTCTAAACTACAATTTTCTGAGATTCTATCAATTAATTCTTGTGATACTCTCAGGATTGGTAACGTAGTTGAGGTTATCAGAAGAGCATGACTTCTGTAGTGAAAGATCACCTGACTGTCTCCTAAAATTGATCCATTTCTCTTAATAGTACAAACGAGAGCATTGCTACTTTGTTGATTCACCACAAGGATTTGAGAACGCAGACTTCTGGAGGAGAAATACCATGCCTGGCCAGTGCATTAAGGCCCTTCATAAAGAGTATTTCACAATGACAAAATAGTTGTAAAATAGTTTATGTTCCATGCACAGAGGTGCTATAAAATGGGGACAGTCTTACTGTAAAAATTCACCTTCTTCCCAATTAGTACTAGTACCTGTTATGGCTTACCATGTGTAAGTCTTTACATTCAAAACTTGGTGTGGATTGCCATGGAAGTTCAATATGCCAACTTATTACTATTTTACAGTTTCTCATTTTTTTTTTTTTACAGTTTTTCATTTATATCAGGTCTCTACGTTGTAATTTCATCTCTGTTTAGACACATCCTGGTTCAGTCACTAGTATCTCTAATAAACTACATGTTATTGGTTTCATGTCTTTAACTGAAGTTATTCAAGTTCTGGAATATGTGAATATTTTATTTATCTCTTAGGGTCTCCTCAAGTATGTAGCAGAATAGCCAGTGAATCAAGAAACAATATATGATAGACTCAGAGTTTGAAGAGTTAAAGACTCTTAAGGTAGCCAGATTGGTAACTCCCTGATCCATTTTATCAAACACAGGTAGATGAATGCACTGAAAATTTCTAAATATATTTAGAATGTTGCAACTTGAAATATACAGACATCTTTGAAATTCCAGCAAGAGCTGTTGGAAAAAAATATTTATGGTTTCTGTCATTTGAACATCAAACATTCTATTAAAGGAGAGGTTTTGAATACCTTTAAAAAATGCTTTTCAGTTGGAAACTATTGCCCTCTCCCTACTAAAGAAAATTGTCGAGAAACTCTCGAATATTGGCCACTGCTGACCTCTTTGCCCTCCTCTCTCTTCACAGACATTGATGAGTGTGCTGAAGGGCGCCATTACTGCCGTGAGAATACAATGTGTGTTAACACCCCGGGTTCTTTCATGTGCATCTGCAAAACTGGATACATCAGAATTGATGATTATTCATGTACAGGTAAACAGTGACTATTTATGAAATAAAATATTCCTATGCCTTAAATTTACTTTTAAAAGTTCCTTTTAACTCTAATTTGTTGGGCAAGTATGCCATAAGTACTCCCTTATAATAAAACAAGTCACAAGGAAAAGCCTGTCTCCTTGATCTGGTAGTTAATTCTGAATTTGTTCTAAGGAAGGGAATACCTGCTTGCTCTGGGTAAGTTTTAGACACCCTGTTAGGTGAATAAAGAAAAACTAGAGAACCAAATTCATATTATGCTAATTTTATACTCAAACAGTATTTATACTCAAAACTTACGTGAATTCTAGGCAAATGGAAGAAACAACCCTTAAATAATATTTTCTGTATATGGCAGGAGAGTTTTGCATAGAGGAAGAATAACATAAACAATGTGATGTTTTCAGAAATAGATTCTTAGAGTGCTAGGAAGTGGGAATATTAAAGAGAATCGAGCTCCTTCATGCCTCCGGGAAATGCAGCTGAGTACATCAAAGAAGTTTTGGCTATGTTTGTTTTATGAACTATCACTCTCTTCAGTACCATCCAGAGTCCAGATATCTTGAGCATTAGTAATGTCTAAAGTTGGTCCTGGGATAAGACAACCTATTTGCTTCATATTCTTTTGAGTTCCTACCTGTAGAATATAAAAGAAAATAGTGCTAGATGAGTAGCTTGAAGACTATAGGGTTTTAGGAAATGTGGGTGTGAAATAAGACATTTCTTTGGATTTCCTTTTTTTTTTAATAGAAGAATCTTAAAAATAAATAAATTTTAGAAAAAAACATGTGGAATCATAAAACCAGAGAGCACTTAAAAATATTATTCTCGTCACTTTCTACTCTACCTCCAGCTTTATAATTTTATCACATAGATGGACAAATAATGCTTAGAGGTTTTCAGGGAAAAAGACTCTATAACACTCCAGTAAAAATATGACTCTATAATAAAAGTGTCACCTTATGCCTTTATATTAGAGTGTACTCTTCTAAGTTTCCATTACAGTGACCATAGTGTGTACTACTTGATATCTTGTTTATCAGTTAGAGCAAAGAACAAGTCCTTCCTCTAAATTCAAATATAGTATTTTTATAAAAACAAAATGTTGGTTATAAAGAATAATGAGAAGTGAGTGACCTTCCAATCTATGGAGAATAACCAAACATGTATTCAATATAGAGTTGCCAGTGGATTTACAAGTTGTTGCTTTTTTTTGTCAGTTTATTCTAAACATTTTCACATTATGGGACCAATTATGCACTTTTTCTTTAGACAAAACTTAATCACACTGAGGAGCAGAGTTTCTTGAAGGAGATCTGCAGAGATATTTTTCCAACATAAAAAAGAATATAAATGACAAATCTCAATAAATACATGGAGTATAAAATACACAGTTTGCTCTATTATTGGTAATATCGGTAATTCTGAGCACCAACGTATTTGTTAACAACAACAACAAAAATCTTAGCAAAACCACTGCATCCCAGAGTGACATTTCAAGATGTGCTCATTAAAAAACGAGTCCTAGCGGTTTTCAAGGAGGTCTGCTGTTTCCTTGGCATGAAAACCTTAAAAAGCTTTGTACATTTTTTACTTCCTAGTAATTCTTTTTGTTTTTCTTACATTCTTAAAAAGTGTTTGAGCTTATAAGTAAGAATACATGACACATAATTGGGCCTGCTGTTGAATGAAGAGTGTTTCTTTGGGGCAGGGTATTTTCAAGTGCTTCATTTCCATTCCAAGCCTATCTGTTGGCTGTAAATCCAAGAAATACTTGAGCCGTCATCCCTCACAGAGACGCTCCTGCTTTGGCTTTACCTCTCCTGGTGTATTTTCCTTCCACATAAAATCCCACAAATGACTATTTGTTTCTAATTACTTAGGGAGAATTTTCCATTAAGATTCCAAAGTATCTAATGATATAAATGAAGTACCCCTTTGTAGAAATGCCAATGAGGGCCAATATCATTTTAAGAAAAGCTGTTCAGACCATGATTTTTGTGCCTAAAGAACCAGAGCCAAGAATTTCAAGATCTGGCAGGTGATGGAATGTATTTCCTTAATGATGCACCAGCATTTCCAGCTAGCACCAATATTTCTATGCTTCCACTTAAAGGATTTTTTGCGCTTACATTTTCGGTATACTGTGGGGAGGTCTACAAATCTGAGAATTTACATCCATATGTGAAAGTTGGATTTCCTAGGAAATAGGAGTAGATCTTATTTTGTAGTCCAAAGGCGATCTTTGATAAAATTTTTTATGTTAGACCATCCAAGGTCAGCACGTATTCAGGGTCCCTGTAAGAGGAAATGAGTGCTTAAACTCTCCCTCTTTGAGTCCTTCCCTGCACACTTTAATGTTAGCATCGTACCAAAGGCTCGAAGAAATGACTCCTCTGATGGGGGTTTGCCTTACAGCTGAGGGTATCTAGGCCATACCTCTTCAAAGAGCTCCTGTAAGAACAGAGTTGGACCCTATTTCTCTGATAAAGATTGGGATTTATTTTCTATGAATTTAGAAACAGTATCCACATACTTGCAGTGGGAGGCCTTCCAACGAATGTCAAGACACCACTGCAGAGCCATTCCCTGATGTTTGTGGCTGAGCTCTTGGAGTTGTGAATTTGTTTTGCTTCTGGGTCCCTGCCCCTCCTTCCTGTTGAAGAGCCCTCTGCTGTAACATAGCTGACATTCTCAGCATGGAACCCAGCAGACTCTCAAAGTTGCTTGCCCTGTCTGGAAAGGAATCATTCTAATTTAAAGAAGAATCTAAGAGTGATACGTATTACTTTATAGTCAAGAGCTTTGATCAATAAAAGAAGCTTTTTTTGCTTTTATAACCCTGTAGCTCTCGCATAGAAATCATGTATGCTGCAGTGTAATTACCTTCTTAGCTGGTAGAATTGCATAGGTTATTTTTTTTCTTTCAGTTTCAGAAAGTTTGAGTTATGTTTTCCCCATGATCATAAAGCTTTGGAGATGGAAGAATTCTTTTTTTTTTTTAAGATTTTATTTATTTATTTGACAGAGAGAGATCACAAGTAGGTAGAGAGGCAGGCAGAGAGAGAGAGAGGAGGAAGAGAGAGCAGGAAGCCTGCCGAGCAGAGAGTCCAATGCGGGACTCAATCCTAGGACCCTGAGTTCATGACCTGAGGCTTAACCTACTGAGCCACCCAGGCGCCCTGGAGATGGAAGAATTCTTAAAGATAATCTAGTCTAATCGCCTAACTTTCTCATGTGGGAAAACAGAGACTCACAGAAATTAATTGCCTGACCCATGGCCATACAGTTAGTGAGAGGCAAAAAGGGGTAAAAAGGGAGCAAAAAATAAGCTTCCTTATTCTTCATTCTCATATTATGCACCATGGGTTTAGTTTGTGACCATACAAAAATAAAGGGAAAGACTCATATTTTATGTGGAAATACAGCATTTAATTTATAATGTTCAGTAATTAAACTGCCTTTCTATAGATTATTTCAGTTCATTAATTTCAATTCCAAGAGGAATTTGCCCCTACAGATCTTATAATAATAATTCTGAATTGGAAGTCGGTAGAAGAAATATAAATCACCATTTTCTGGGCCTCTGACTCTATTATACAGTCACACTAATGACTCGGTGGCACAAATGATGTAGCAGTTTAAGCTCTTCTAAACCCATTAATATAATTTTCCTTCCAGCAAGGTGTTATTTATTTAGTTTTCTAATTAATGCTTCATAATCTTCCTGTTCACATTCTTGCCTGTTCTCATAGAGGAAAGAATGGATATACCTACAAGGAAATAAAGAGAATGAAGAATGAAGGAAAGAAAGAGGGAGGGAGTGAGGAAGGAAGGGTGGGAAGGAAAGAGGGAAATGGAGGAAAAAGACGAAGGAGAGGAGAGAGAAGAGAAGGAAAAGGGTTTGGTTCACATGAGCCAAGATGTTAGAAGCCCACTCTTCAGTTCTCTAATTGCAAAAATAACTTAATTTTTATGATAACAAAGTTTCTTGGTTACTGACCTGGACTAATGGCTTCCTTGGTCCGCTCATATAAGCATTAATTGAATTGGGCAAATCTTTTTGAGTTTTACTGGACGTCCCTTCCTGGAACTGGTCTTGTGTAATGGACAAAGAATAAACCATCTCTGGAAACAAAGGCAGAATCCAAGAATTGTGGAATTGTCAAAGGATAGCAATATTCTGAGTGAAAGGGCATTCATGTCAGATCCTGCTCTCTCTGCTCTGATTATTATAATTTAAAAATGGAATTCTGATTTTTTTTTTCAGTTTATGAGATTGTAATCTTCCCACTGTTGTGTAGAGTGGGAACAGAAGGGCAAACTGGGAGAAGGGATGGAAGAGGTCTTCCTCAGCTTAGGGAGAAAATTGATCCTTTAGGACAGTGGTTGTCCAATGAAGGCAGTTTTGCCCTCCTACCTGCCAGAGGTCGTTTGACACTAGAGACATTTTGATTATCAACACTGTGGGGAAGGGAGTTGCTGCTGGAATCTGGTGGGTAGGGTCCAGAGATCCTGCTAAACATACTGTATTATTATTATTAGGCTAGCTCTCCTCTTGAGGAAATGCCCTCTTGAGGATCCTACTTTCCTAGGATCCTTTTAGCTGGGAGCTTTTCTCTGGTTACTTTCCAACTGAGTTATTCATCGTCATCTGCTCAGGACATTCACTACAAGCTAGCTCCCCATAACAAAGAATTATATGACCCAAATGTCAATGGTGCCAAGGGTGAGAAATCCTGCTTTAGAGTTAGCTGATCAAAATTATAAAAGGTATATTTCTTTTTTCAAACTTTCCCTTTTCTTCTTCAAGTTCCCTTTAGGCCCTGTGTAGTGATGCTTTCTCTCACTTTTTATGGTGTCCTGTGTCCTTTTATTGGCCTTTGGCTTTCTCAGTGAGACCCACCGCCCCCCATTCTTCCTCCTCCTTTCTCTTCTCGGAAACCTCTTCTTAGATGAACGTAGCAGAATGATTCTCCAATGGTAAAATTTTAGTCCTCAGCAGACGTGACAGAGGGGATTCCTTGGGGCCCCTCAAATTATACTATCCTGATGCCTCCTCCATAGGCATTCTGCTGATCCCGACTGCTTCTGTTACTCCAGAAGCTTCTGATGCTGGCTTCGGTTCATGTTGCTTATCACAGAATGTCCAGAAAGTGTCTAAGGACAAAGAATTTTACTAGACACTTCATTTTTGTTGTCAAACAGCCTCCTCTGATGTTCCCCAAGGAATTTTACTTCTGAAAGTACTTAACTTTTAGAGCTTTGGATACTCCTAGTGCTTACATTTTATGATCTTATTGTTGTAGTTAACTTCTTTTTCTCTAACATGGTCAATACTGATTTTTTTAAATCATTAACTACCATCCTGTTTGTCAGGCTTGTTTAGTTGGGTGATTATGGAGAAAGAGTCATGAATTTTATGATGATATTAAGTTTTCTTCATTTGTCTTTTTTACTATCAGTTTCCTCGCATTTTAGAGAGTCTTGGATACTATTCTCATGCACGGAAGGTTACAGAGAAAGGTTTACTATTGTGCTGCTGGAGCAGATTTTAAGTCAGTTGTAACCCATGGGAGCCTTTTCCTCAAATAGATTGTGTGTGTGTGTGTGTGTGTGTGTGTGTGTGTGTATGTTTGCGCGCGCACGTGTGTGTTTCTTTAAAGTTCCCTATCAAGCAATGCTAGAAAGGATCAGTAGTTTAAAGTTTTTAAAGAGACGATATTTTGGAAAGGAAACACTATATTCTCTTATATTCTGCATTCCTCCAAAAAGAATTTAAACTGGAGCTGGTAATTTATCGTATGAATGGACAATAACTCATTATCAGCTATTTAAAAATAGCTCTCGATGGATTTATCAAAATCATAAGTACAGAACAAGACAGATAATTCACTGTGTGTGTATGATGATAATTACTGGTATATAAATAGTAAAGGGAATAAGATAGCGTAACAATGGCAGAGAGGATGAGGGTGGGCGGAGAAGCACAGAGCAGAGAGAACAATGATAAAGAACAGGAAGTGAAAATACGCATATCAGCATTCACAAAAAAAATTCTAAATAAACAAGGTTATTTTGGTTGTAAAATGCCTTGGCACTTTATCTTTAGTAAAATGCCTCACACAGAAGAAACCTCTAATAAACGTTAGCTACCATCATTGTTGTTGTTCCAATTATGATTAGACAAGCGATCCTCTTGAGGAAAGGTCTTATTTCCCTGTTACCTTTTCAGCTGGGCACTTTTGTCTGGTTACTTTTCAAATGAGTTATTATTTTTGAGAAAAATACATAGCTTTGCTGGAGCAGGTGCATTTGAAGTATTCTTGTTTGTTCAACTGTACTTATTATATAACTGTGAAAAGGGGCTTAAAAAAAGAAAAGAGAAACCTTGATATAACTAAGTGCCACTTTCTCTGGAAGTTAGGAAACTCCTTCTGGAGGTGGATTTTTCGTACTTCCTAGGATGGGAGTTCCTATTGCTCTTGCGAATGAGCATGAGATTGGGGTGCTCTGGGGCCACCTAAATGCATCCAGGAGCCCTGTGAGAATACTGATCTGCCTAGAGTGCAGAATATGACCTCTAAATAATTAGTGAGTCTGCTCAGTTCTCAAGCACAGCGGATTTTATGAGCTCGGCTGCTTCTATGTGGATTTCTTTTCTAAAGAATCACAATCAGCAATCAGCAATCCTACCATCTGGCTACTAGTCACCGTGACTATTGGGAAGGATTTCTGCATTTTTATGAACAACCACTCTAAGATTTTCTTTTCCTGGACTCGCCATTGTAAAATATGATAAAATTGTATATTTCACAAGATATGAAAATCGGACTTTAGGTTTTAAAATTAAAAATATGGCCCCTAATACCAGAAGATACCTTATTCATTTACTGTGGTTCAGCATATATGATTAAGGTGTGTAGTTGTTATTGAGAAATTTTTGAAAATATAAGCATGATCACAAAAGCAAATGAAAATACAAAGCCCCAGAACTCAAAGAAGTAATGGTAAAAGGCAATTTGAAACTAACATAATCCAGAAAACATCTCTAGAAGAATGCGGAGTGTGTTTACCAGGAAGGGTTAATGTTCAGGAAACTTCAGACCACATTCAGAGAACTTGCAGAGAACAGAAGTGAGTCATGTCTGTGCAGTTAGTGAGGAGGCCAAGGCAATGTGCTTATCTCTTTTCTGAAACACATATGTGCATGCATACAATTAGCAGTCAGCTCAAAATGGAACAGGCTCATAGGCTCAGGGAGCTGAATTGCCTTTTTAAAGATGAAAAGCTTGGAAAGGAGTCTGTGCTATCTGAATCTGTCAGTGAGTGGGGGAAGCATCGAAGCTCCAATGTAGCAGTTTCCAGGCTTGTCAGAGCCTTTATGCAGCCCCTCGGTGCAGCCATCGGGCCATGTCTGGCCCCCAGCCTGGCCATGGTTTGATCATCAGAGCACTCAGTGGTACGCAGCTCCACAAGCTTGCCTCTGTGCAAGCTCACCTGAGCGCTGAGAGGCTGGGAGCTGCCTCGTTAGCCAGCCTCACCTGCTTTCCCTCGGTTAGTCAGGAAACCCTAATTCACCTTTGTCCCAAATAGATGTATTATTTGAGTTTTATTTTCAGATTTTTTGTATGAAAAGCACAGAGTCAAAAACTCACATGGGGGAATAAAAAGATTATGCATGCCTGGAATGTAATAATAGCGGTGTCTTAGCAACAGACACCTGTGGAGGACAGTATTATCAGAGTTGAAGTTCAACAGACACTTTCATTTCCCTGTCTGATTGTTGGCTTTGACATATTAGCTGGTGTGAAAGTTTGGCTTTTCTTCTGCCTCCTCATGTTCCAGTGCTCTGTGAAGCAGAGTTCGTGTTCTAGTTCTGCGGCCGATCTAATCTCAGTGGCTGTGTGATTGCCTGATGACATTGCCTTGTCTTGGTGCTCTCCTTTTCTTCCTGGTCCACGAGGCATGGTCATATTCAGTCATGGGGTTGTGCTCGCAGGGGGAGTTTCTTCTCTCAAGTTGAGAACACTCTCCTTCCTGAGTGCTTTGGCTGCAGGGAAGGAGAGCCACACCGACTGGTTGAACAGTACTTTTGTTGTCTGTTGCCACCTGTTTTAGTATTGGTACTTTCTTCATAAAACTTCTGATACCATTTATGAAGACTCCTTTTACTCAAAGTTATTTTATCAAGGGGAATAACACTGTATTAGTTATCTACTGCTGCATAACAAACAATCCCCAAATTTGGCAGCTTGAAATAACACACATTTAGTGCCTCACAATGTCTGTGGGTCAGGGATCTGGGCATGGAATGGGTCCTCTGCTATTATAGTTCTCTGCTTCAGGACCTCTCGTAAGGCTGCCATCAAGGTGTCTACCCGGGCTGGGGAAGGATTTTCTCCAAGCTCACCTGTGTGATTGTCAGTGTAATCCATTCCTTACTGGTTGTTGCCTGGAGGTTGCTCTCAGTTCCTTACCTTGTGGGCCTTTCCAGCATGGCCGTGTGCCTCATCAAAGCCAGTAAGTGACATCCTATTACCTTTGCCATTGCAAATCAGCTAGAAGCACATCACTAGGTGGGCTCATACTAAAGAGAGGGGATTACACAAAGGCATGAATATCCAGAAGTGCAGATTACTAGGGACCATCCTTAAAAGCTGCCTACTACAGACATTGAATATTATAGTTGGCTTACCCACTTAAGCTAAATACTGATAAGAGTACCAGGTTGGGAATAAGGGTAGAGAGAGAGGAATAAAGAGGTGTCATGTAAGAACTTGTGGGTAAGTGATTGTGAAAAACTCATGAGATGTCACACATTCCTTTCAGTTTTCTTTACACCCAGACTTTGATATGAGTGCATGGTAGGGTTATTGTCCAATTTGATAGATGGAGATAGTATAAATGAGTCCCTATAGTACATTGTGGTACATTCTGTAACAAAGAAGGATGCAGACAGCTATGTGGAGCCTGGAAGAGGCAGTGAATAATCGGGCTTATGCCTGGATACAGGCAGGCATCACCATATAACATTTAAATTGAGGTTTTTTAAGGATGAACAGACATTTTAGGAGAGGAAGAAGTGAGAGACAGCATTTCAGGATGGAGGAAGAGTAGGTACAAAAGTATAGGTTCTTGTATAATAGCAAGTTGAGTGTGAATGGAATTGTGAGAGAGCCAGAAAATGCTGTAGAAAATTCTAAGTCACATTTTACAGTTTCTGAAACATTTCACTCAGTCTGTGCACATTCTAATTGAGATGTATGTTGAAGACTCAGTGCTTTATTCTTTCTTTTATGTTATTTTTCCTTTTTGCCCAAAACTTGTTTATTAAATTGATAGTTCTAACAATCAGTGCAGACCTACAATCAAGGTGATATGGTATTTCATTTCAAAGATGACAGAATGGTTTTCTGGGGTTCCTGGAACTCCATTAAAGTAAATTTTCAGGGTGGCCTGATGAGCCACCCTGAAATTTTTCTATAACAAAAATCATAACTGTTAAGTTGCTGCCTGTGGTATTTTTATACAATAGATGTGCATACACATGTCCATTAAATGTTATGAAATGCAACAGCAACAAAAACAAGATGGGAAATGGCTAAGTGGTCCACAGGACCTCTTTCATTAGTGACCCAAATCAAATCATAACCTTCTTAGACCCCTCTTCTCCATGAACATTTTGTGGCATGTTCACTGCCAGATACTAGCTCATTCAGGCCTCTTACATTTGAGTCCTTGTTCTGCTATCTATTGGCTGTGATCTTGAGCAACTTGTCTAACCTCTTAGCATCTTTAGAGTGGGACGATATTCCATACCTTATATGTTGTTTTTAGAATTAAATGAGATGCAGCATGCCAAGTAATGAGTGTGATGGCTAGAACAGAGTAAGCAGTTATAAGTAGGAGTTGTTATTATGTTCCTATTTGTGGTAAGCAGAATCCAAGATGTCCATATCTGAATCCCCAGAAGCCTGTGAATACATTACCTAACATAGCAAAAGGGACTTTGCAGACCTAATTAAGGTTAAAGACCGTGAAATGAGGAGATTATCTTGTATTATCGGGGTGGGCTCAATCTAATCACATGACTCCTTCCAAAAGAACTTTCATGACTGTTGTCAGAGGAAGATGTGACTAGGAATAATGGTCAGAGAGTTACAACATGACCGGCTTGGGAGATGGAGAGAGGACCATGGGCAGGAACAGCCTCTAGAGGAACAGCCTCTAGAAGCTGGAAAAGGCAGAAAACAGAACCACCAGAAAGGAATGCAGCCTTGTGGACATCTTGATTTTAGCCCGATAGACCTATGTCAGACCTCTGACCTATAGAAGTATAAAGTAATGAATTTATTTTGTTTCAAGCCGCTGATTTAGAATACTTGGTTATGGTAACAGAAGAAAACTAATGCACTATTATTGCTAGCTAACTCTGTTAGATAGTCCCAAACTATGTTTTGAAATGATTCTCAATTCCCATCTATTTCCCAGTTGTTGAGGAGCAATAATTCAATTCTGTTAATTCTAGGGTAAGTTTGGTGTTTATGGGGGAGATGAAGTGATAGTCTGTTGGGGGAGGTGGGAATCTAGTTCATATTTATGCCCTAATTCCTCACTTTAATGGTTGAGTTGCTTTTTTCATATTTGGTTTTGGTATAAAAGTTAAGGATGCTCATTATTTTTAAAACATTTTCCTGGTCTGCTCCTGATGAACATAAACATCCATATAAACACAAAAAATTATGCAGCAATAGACTATACATTTACCCCAAACATAGTAAATCAAATGATGATGTAGTATATTTCTCATCTGCCTTCCTTTTAAAAGATTCTGAACTTAATAATATGAAGAAATTCGCAGATAATTTTTTTTTGAAGATTTTATTTATTTATTTGACAGACTGAGCCACCCAGGCACCCCTCGCAGATAATAATTTTGAAAGCACTCTTTAAAAAATCTTTTGTGGGGCGCCTGGGTGGCTCAGTGGGTTAAAGCCTCTGCCTTCGGCTCAGGTCATGATCCCAGGGTCCTAGGATCGAGCCCCGCATCGGGCTCTCTGCTCTCCGGGGAGCCTGCTTCCCTTCCTCTCTCTCTGTCTCTGCCTGCCTCTCTGCCTCCTTGTGATCTCTGTCTGTCAAATAAATAAATAAAATCTTTAAAAAAAAAAAATCTTTTGTAGCCTTAGGTGGTTATTGGAGGGTCCTCCTGCCATAGACCCTCTGGATGGAATGAAGGGTTGTTGAGAATGACCTTTTTGTTCAGGAATGATCCATGCCAGCAAGGCTATATCTGAGTCATAAAATAGTGACCTATGGGCCACAGTTGGCTTTCAGGGACAACATATTGGACTTTTGGGACATTTTAATGGCTCAACATTTAACCAGACAAAAGATTTCATTGTGAAAATCTGGATTTCTAGCCAGATTTCCAGATTGTTCTCCATTAATTCTGGATTTGTATCACTGCAGCCCTCGTAGAAGAAGGCCTCTCCAGTTCCCCTTGCCTCCCAGTCACTCAGACTCAGCAGTACCAGTAAGGAAACTCATGTTTGAATACCAGAATTCTCACAGCCAGTCTGCCTCAGCCATTTACTTCGTCTCTCTGACTCATGAGTTAGAGTATTTTTAGTGTGCAACCTATGATTTATAGTATTAAGATGAGCATAACTATGGTCATCTTAAGCCATGGATGTTTTAATATAGAAATAATGTCAAAGTTTCATCTTCTCTATGAGTCATGACCCTACTAAATCCATAAGTCACATTGATATAAACCCCGGAAGAACCATTGGACACATCAATAAATTTGGAACTCATCTGTATTGGTTTTCCTTGTGAAATTAAATTATAATAAACTTAAATTGTAATGTCACAAGAAGAACTTTTATGCCATTCTAGTGTAGTGTCAGATACGTGGCCAATTATTTGAAACTTCTAAAAATTTTAGTTTATGGCAAAGTTGATAGTAGAACAAATCGGCTGGACCAAAAATGCATATAATTTGTCGATAAACTAGGAAAAGTCCATGGAAATAAAGCTGTTGAATACCAGATGTTGTTTTCGAAGGGCCTGTCTATTCTTTGATAGATGTCGTATCTCTCAAAAGGGGTAGCAGTCAATGTCTTGTAAGGAGGTGGCAGCATATTACACAGAATGTAATCATCAAAGGGAATACAACATCTAGATTTGGTTTGCGGGTCTTCACTCTGAGTTCATCCATGAAAGAGGACATGTTATTGTTTGTGAGTCTTCTGCTGGAGGAGCTGGGCCTAGGGCTGTAGGCCTTAGCTTGGCTGATATTAGTGATATTTTTTATTTTGTTTGGCTTCTCTTTGCACACATTACATTTGTGGTATTGTCTGCCCCTCCTCTAGCAGTAAAGCTTTCCACATTTCTGTGCAGAATCTGATGAACCCATTGATAAACAACTAATCGTGTGTGGGGTCAAGAACTCTGTGCAGCTGTCTGCCGCCTATCCTTGTGATCACAGGCAGCTCCCAGCGTTTTGGAATCTTCGTTTCCTGTCAGCAAATGGGGAAAATATGACTTCTTTATGTGTAGTCACGGCTTTTAGTTGCAAGTAATAGGAAAAATTTGGCTGTCTTAAGCTTCAAGGGATTTCCTGGAAACACGTAAGGGGCTCAAAGAATACATACAAAGCTAAAAGAGCAGTCTGAAAATGTACAGAGACCAAGGCATCTCTGGAATCTTCTGCACTGTGACAGTTTTCTCAGGAGGGGGAGATCATACCATGTCACCCCTGCTGCTGGGGGCCACTGCAGGATGCCGTGTGAGGACACATAGCACTGAAAATGAATGCTAGTGATTTCAACACCCATTCTGTGCTTGAAATTCCTGGGCAGAAGCATGTAGTTGTTTTCATTTATGTCACATGGCCATGTATTTGCCAAGTGGGAGGAGCTTGGCTGGGGGAGAAGATGTCTTGCCCTCTTTTGGCTTCCATAGTGGGAGAGGTGCCCAGCTTCCTACCTACATTCACACAGTGGATGTTGTTTCCAGAATGGAGGAGCAGTTGAGATGCTGGGTGGGGGTGGGGAGGCAGGAGAAAGAGAGAGAGAGAGAAGAGATGATAATGATGAGAGATAATCATGAAGGACACCCGGGTGGCTCAGTCAGTTAAGTGTCCAACTCTTGGTATCATCTCAGGTCTTGATCCCTGGGTTGTGAGTTCAAGCCCCACGGGTTCAAGCCCTGTGTTTGGCTCCATGCCCAGCATGAAGCCTACTTAAAAAAAAAAAAAAGAGGGGGGCACCTTTGTGGCTCAGTTGGTTTAGCATCTGCCTTTGGCTCAGGTCATGATCGCAGGATCCCAGGATCTAGCCCCACATCGGGAGCCTGCTTCTCCCTCTCTTCCTGGCTTGTGCTCTCTCTTGCTATCTCTCTCTCTTTCAAATAAATAAAATCTTTTTTAAAAATGAGAGATAATGATGAGAGATGATGAGGAGACGTGATGAGAGGTAATGAGAGATGAAGAGAGATGAAGTGAGAAGGAAAAAATCTACATTGTCCTTACTCCTTAGTCTGCTTGGTTGGAGTGGGTTTCTATAGGAAGACTATAAATAATAGAATGCTGAAAACCTTTCAAAGCATTATAAAAATGTAAGTTGGCATTATAATTATTGTGTCACTATCTGAGTTCAAATCTTCATTGTTTTTTATCTGGACATTTTAGGTATTCTAATGACAGTCTCACTGTGTGTGATTTTTTGCCTCATTTTGACCTTAACTTTATCAATGGCTCTACCTTCCTATTCAGTGTAGTCATTTCCCTCTCTAGAAACTTCAGTGACTTCTCAAAGGCCACAGAATAATATTCACATAGCTTAGCAAAGCAGTCTGTCTTTCCAGCTTCATGTCCAAATACTCCCTTCTATAAACCACAGGCAGCTTCTGCTTTGCAAAACTATTATAGTGGAACTTGCTAAGGTACAATAATACAATGCAAAACCTGATAAGCTACACACTCTAATATAGATGCCAGTATATTTGAGTATATTGAGTATATTTGAGAATGACCCCATTCTCAAACTGGCTGAACTAAAAGTCTTAGCTTTTGGGGGGATTTGGAGGAAGAAAGGGAGTAGGAGGTAACTGACTTCTGGTCATCAGAGATTTTACACTTCATTTCAAACCGTATTCCACTTTGCAAGAATTCAATAGAGAATGAGCCCTGAAGTGATCTAGAAGAAGACTTCAATTTCCTACCATGTGTCAGTCTTAGCATCGAGCCCTATAACCTTCCTGTCCGCTTCTGCCCAGCTCTTCCACGCAGTGGAGTTACATCCGAACATAGTGACCTGTGTAGCAGACTCTCCTGCTCCCTTCTAGTCTCAGCCAAGAACACTGAGCAGCTGTATGGCCTGAATCCAGGAGCAGCAGGTGCCCCCCGCCCTTCCAGCCACACTGAGTGTCACACAGTAATGGGACAACCAATTAAAAATAGTGTTTCTTAGTAACCTCCTAACAGTGCTACCTTTATTTTATTCAATTAGATTTTCAGACTCCTCTTATTCCCTTTTGGCAGGTTTTATTATACCATTCTCTGAGAATGTCTTTGTGGATGTGGTTTTTACTGGCCTAAACAGCCTTTTTTTTTTTTAAACATTTTTCTTTACTTATTGGAATGCTACTCACCTTCTATGCCTCAGTAAACATGGTCTCACTTGTACGAAGTACCTTTGAGTCTTCTCATTAGGAAATGTGAGTTATTTATCAGTTAAGAGCATGAGCTCAAGTGGTTTTAGTATTTACCTTTCAATTCACGGTGTGACATTTTCAGTAGATTTTTTCATCTGCATTTCTAGCTCTTAATTAAATCTGTTTGGTTTAGTGGTTTTGTAATTTACACCTCTCTCTTCTCCCATTAAATTACATGTTACTTGAAGACAGCCTTTATATCTTTTTCATCCCATCCCCAGAGAGTAAAACTTGGTGAATTTCAAAAATATTTAATTAATTAAAATTGATATCCTATCTCTACTAGAATGAAAACACACAAGCAATTGGCTAAAGCATTCACCTGATCAGTGCATTTTGTCTTTTCAGAAGTAGTTTCATCATAGAATTCAAAGGTTAGTCTTAGGTTTGGACAGCATTTGTCTTAGAGTTGGAATGTATAGCTGTCATCTGGTGAATTCTTCCCTTGTACTAGATAGCTAATTAACATAACCCCAAGCTACAGGTATCCCTGCTGGATAGCTGAGAAAGCTGCATCTGGGAGAGGTTGAGTAACTTGCTCAAATTCTCAATTATTGTAGGTGAGGAAACCCCATTCATATAAGAAGAGGAAATAACATTTGACTATTTTTTCCCCATCATTTTAAGGAAAGTAAAATTGTCCCCAGAGTATGGATATGTCCATTAGGTTATATATCAGAGACAGTGCCAAGTAGAGTCAGGTAGGGGACACTGCTACCCATTCCTTGGCACTTCCCTGAATGGTTTTGGTTTCTGGTAGCCTCATATTCTTTCTAGAATGGGTGTGTGCTATTGCACTTTGATATGTCCTTGCAGCAGAACTGATAAAACCAGGCATTCATTAAATGACTAACTATTGAGCACCCATACATAATAAGGGCTAATATAAGAGCTAACATTTATGTTTACTATATGCAGGACACAATGCTAAATGCTTTATATGCATTTTCTCATATAATCATATTAACCATCTTGCAGATCAGTATACCATTATCATCCCCATTTTACTTATTTAGGGACTGAAATGAAAGAAGCTTAAGTAACACCCCACATTTGTAAGCCTTTAAGGGGTAGGGCCACTCAGGGAGGAGATCATGAAGTATCCCAGTAGTATTTTGACTATATGGATAGTGATTTTAAGCTACATCCATTCAAGTTTTCCTCTGGCTTCTTTCCTCAAGTTGTCTTCTTTCCTTCATACTCAGTAGATAGTATAGTATTGTTCACACATATCACTCCCAGACGCCCTGGGTTTGAATCCTGACTGTGCACCTTATTAAATATATGACCTTCAGCAAGTAACTTATCTCTCAGTGCCTCTGTTTCCTCCTCTATAAAATGGGAGTAGAAGTAATACTTACCTCACTCTCAGTGTGAAGATTGGATGAGTTTAATACATATGTAAGAAGTTGACAGCAGTGGCTAGCATAGTGGTTTTTTAAATTATTAACTGCTATTTGGAGATTGTACTTAGGGTTATGGATAATACAAATAGAATTAAAACCTATGCCTTTGGGGACTTTATAACCTCTGAGAGGAGGTAGAGATAGATTCATTTATCACTTAATTAATAAAAGACAAAACAATTGCTAAACAGTTATAAACAATGTGCTCTGGTCATTTGCTTGTATAAAATTTTAAGGATGGATGCAAAATGAGGGGGAAACATTGGCTGGGAGTTAGTTTCTTCATACATGAAGAAACCTGTCTCTTACTAACCAGTTTAATCTACCTCCCTGAGACTCTCTCTTGGTAAAGTGGAGAAATTATACCCACTGTATAAAGATATTGTCAAGATTAAAAATACTACATTTTTGAAGTGCCTGCAACAGCTGTAAAATACCTTACACCTAACCAGATACTATGATATTCTATTGTATTATTCAACTATAGAAGAGATCACTGTACGTGAGGAGCAAGTTGGAATTCAGTGCAGGGAAACATTTCTCTCCCAATCTAACCCAATTTGGCCTCACCCACCACACTTCTGCTAAAGCCATGGGCATTGAGGACACTCCTATTCCTTCTACACTCAATTCATCTACATGTTCTTTGTTTAGGTTTTCAAAGTTTCAAATCCAGACCCTTGTCTCTGTCTCCCTCCCATCCAAGTCTAAGGCACCCTATTAATGTCACCTCTCCTACCTTGTTTCCATCTCCTCTGTGTCTTGCTTCTTATATTTAGCTCATTGGCCTCTTTTTATGTCCTGGAAGAAATCCCAAACCTCTTTCTTCTTCAGTCCTATATCCTGTCTCTTTTACTTGAAATGCTTTCCTCCCTTTTGTTTTGTACATTTGGCTCTTCCTTATTTTTTAGGTTTTAACTTAAATATTCCTTGCATGTCCACTCTCAGTAACCTCTTCCCTGTGCCCAGTGGTCCCCCCTCCTTTTACCTGCTGTGTTTCTTTCAGAAGCTAATACACACAATCCCCTCCATGTGTTTTTCTTCTTGCCTATCTTTCCTTAGCTCCTGTAAGTTCCTTGAAGGCAGGGAAAATAGCTCCTGGTTCTGCTTTGTTCATCACCAGGTTCCCTGAACAATTCTGGGATTTAAATGAGTATCAGTAGATATCTGGGTTCATTAATTTGTTCAAACAATATGTGTTGATTAACTACCAAGAGCATCAAAAGCACATCACAGGGGCACCTGGGTAGCTCAGTGGGTTAAGCCTCTGCCTTCGGCTCAGGTCATGATCTCAGGGTCCTGGGATCGAACCCCGCATCTGGCTCTCTGCTCAGCAGGCCTGCTTCCTTCTCTCTCTCTCTGCCTGCTTCTCTGCTTACTTGTGATCTCTGTCTATCAAGTAAATAAAAAAAAAATAAAATTAAAAAAAAAAGCACATCACATCAGAGTTATAAGGAATACAAAGTATATGAGGGAAGATGGAATTTTGTATATGTATATACTTTATCTCCTCCGATATGGGATATCTTTCGGGTTTATTAGTGCCTTCCTAGGGCGGATGATCAAATAGCTCCCCAGAAAGCTGAGCCCGAATTCAATGGAGACTTTTCCTCCTTCGTTACATCCAGGTGCCACACCTCCCTGGTTCTATGTGAGGAGCCGTTCAGGGTATGCCTTATAAATACTAGGGGGTGGCTGCCATGGTTCTTTGTCATTTCTTAGTTCCATTGTCAGAATTTCTCAGATATATTATCCAGAATTAAACTCAGTCACATGCCACACAGTGAGCTTATATCCCTGTCGGTCCTGCTAGCTCCTTACTCATGTTTATTGCTCTTTACCAAACCAAACCCCTTGTGTCTGTATTTTCTCTTGTACTGCAACGTAATGACCTGAATGTGTTATTCCAAGATTATCCCAGGAGAGGAATAGAATGAGGTTGTTCATCTCTGTGCATTAGCCTCTGCCTTCCTAGTCTTTCAATAGCTGAATCTTCTTTTGTATCAGTAGTAAATGCAAATTTGAGGCACTTTCAGCCCAAATGTTTTTTCTGTTATTATTCCTTCCTAGTTTGCTTTTTCCTATTAGGCATTTCCCTGATTAGGTCATATTTTCTCTAGTGAATTTATTGATACTGTTCCAAGTAGAAACTCCTACCCATGTTTCAAACCTTTTTAAACATCTTCTAAGTATTTTTAAAAGTACTGATAAACTCTTTTTTTTAATTTTGCAAAATCTGTATGTCCTTATGTACATAATAGAACCAGCCCACCAAAATGAATACAGATAATATTTATCAGTAGAAACCCTACTGAAATTCAGGGGAAAACAAACACATATATTTGAAAAAGCTTGACATTGATGAATTTAAATGTGCCATATTTACATGAAACCCTAAATTTGCTGCTTTCATATTGCTACATGTTTTCTTTTGCATATGAGTCATTTTTTTTTCTGATACAGATGTAATAAACGTCTCCAGTAAAA
>ML111301.1:140815-190999 GCA_003697995.1 Taxidea taxus jeffersonii
AAATACAGAAAAGCCCAAAGGGCGAGGAAGGAGATTAAAATCTCCCAGTATCGCATCTGCTAGAGATACTCCTGGTTAATACTTTAGAAGTAGTTTTCTTCTTTTATCTGTGTATGCAGTATATGTGTACCTTTTTAAATTAAATTGGAATCATACTATCATACTTTTAATCCTTTCAAATTATTAAACTCATATATCAATAATATTTTACAACATAATTTATGATGGTGGCATAATATCCTATAAAGTAGATAAACTAATTTATTTAGCCAGTCATCTACGGTTGAAATTTTAATTTCAGAGTGTCAGTCTCACAGGTAGTATGTGGTACAGGAGTTTACCTCTCTGATAATTTCCTTAGGATGCATTTCTAGAAAGAGAATGATTAGGCTTAAGTTCTGTACATTCTAATACTTAAGATATATATCAGATATATATATGAATATATGAATATATATGAATATTATATTATACATATATACATATGTATATATATATATATATGAACTTTTCCTCTGAAGTTTCATACCAATTTATATTCCCACTGGCAGTATATGAGAAGGCTAGTTGTCTGAACTTTGATTTGTATTGGTACTTATTCCTTTTTTACCTGTAGATTTTACAGATGTACAATAATGCAGAGATAGGGGGCACCTGGGTGGCTCAGTGGGTTAAAGCCTCTGCCTTCGGCTCAGGTCATGATCCCAGGGTCCTGGGATCGAGCCCCGCATCGGGCTCTCTGCTCTCCGGGGAGCCTGCTTCCTCCTCTCTCTCTGCCTGCTTCTCTGCCTGCTTGTGATCTCTGTCTGTCAAATAAATAAATAAAATCTTTAAGAAAAAAAAAAAATAATGCAGAGATAGATCTATCTTGTTATTTTTTTAAATGTCTTTTATTATAATATGAACATTGTTCCATCATGCATATATATTGCTTTTTGTTTTCTTTTGTGAATTGTGTGTCCATATCCTTTAACACTTTTATTTATTTTGGCTGCTGATGTTCTTCTCATTGATTTCTAATAAATTATACGAGTTTTCAAAGTCTTTTTCAGGTTGGATAGCATAAACATCAAGTTAAGAATCATCTGGAAGGGGCGCCTTGGTGGCTCAGTGGGTTGAGGCCTCTGCCTTCGGCTCAGGTCATGATCCCAGGGTCCTGGGATCGAGCCCCGCATTGGGCTCTTTGCTCTGCTTGGAGCCTGCTTCCTCCTCTCTCTCTGCCTTCCTCTCTGCCTGCTTGTGATCTCTGTCTGTCAAATAAATAAATAAAATCTTTAAAAAAAAAAAAAAAAGAATCATCTGGAAACCCTTGCCTAGATGATAAACTACCAGCTATTCTCTCTGCCCTTACCCTTTGGGACTCATAAACTAAGCTGTGAGAAAGTGCAAGGGTGACCTCACGGATCGATCTTTTCTAGCTTCACAGAAATCTGTGAATTAGGCAAGGAAGGCAATATTATCACCATTTCACAGAGGAGAAAATTTTGATTCCAAAAATTAAACTGGTGCAGGGCCTCAGAATTTTTAAACACCAGGCCCCTGACTAGCTTTTCAGATGGCGAATCCTGGAGTCTTTCTATTCTGCCACCTTACTCTGTTTATTATTTCTTTTCTTTCCTTTCCCTCTTCGTTATAATTTATTTTTCTCTCCCAATTTTTTTTAAGAACACTTCGGTACTCAGAGGGGCATTTTAATCAACATGGTTTTAGGTTGCCTCTCAAGTCATCAGGGGAGATGAGCTTTATGTCAGACACTGGGATTACTAGATGTCTTGCAAAAAAGCGAATCATCTCATTATCCTGCATTTTGTTCAAATCCCTTTTTATCAAGAAGTAAATTTGCTTGCATTTTACAACTAACTTCATCACTTACTTCTGGAAATACAATGTTTTAATCAATAAGCTGAGGGAAGAAAAATATGATTCAGTTGACAAGGAGTTGAAATCCCTTCGCCTTGGTCCTGGTTCATGCTTTGGATACGTATTATGTACCCGTATTTTCCCCACTAATTTATTTTTCATGTAAGAAGATGGTAGTGTTAAAGTCACTGTTTTTCAGATATGTGCTTTGTTTTGCTTGTTTTGCTAGTGGTGATGGCTTTGTGTGCAGCTAGCCATATGTTACTTCTCAGTTACATCTGGTTCCAAGAGAAGGTAGCTGTGAGAATTCTGGATGGGATCTGGTATCTGTGGAGAAGTTTTCCCCCTTTATAAAGTAAACATAGCTCTCACCAACCCTCCTACTCTTAACTGGTTCCATTTTCAAGTTTTACCATCCTCGGTTCCTTGTTGTCACCCCCGGCCATGTTGGATTCCAAATTACATTTGATAACTTGCAAGTATTTGGAAACCAAAGCGTTCCTGAACAGAAAAGCTTCCACCATCGTGTTTATGCTTTATTATAGAGTTCCTGCTTTATAATATGCTGCACTAAATTTGTTCGCGTCGTTCCTCAGATATTTCTCTATGAATACTATGTTAACTATATATAACAAAATACAATCTGGAATATCATTCAGTCTGATAATGCTTGTTGCTAGGCAACCACGTTCCCAAAATAGCAACTGAAGCAGTGCACTATCAGCATAAGATATCTAAACAATGTAGAGAATGCAGAAACCGGTCACACATGTACTGATTTTACACATTTTGGATTGTTAAAATGGTTTTTTTCCCAAGCTAGAGAAAAATTAAGTCCTTCATTTAAAGCTCTTTAGTCATTCAGGATGGTAAAATAACTAATTGTAGAGACAGATCAGGGTTAAAATCCCAGCTCTCTCATTTAATTGCTGAATAACAATGGGCAAGATATTTGCCCCCTCAGCCTTAGTTTTATCATGATTATTACAATTGGAATAACAGCTTCTACCTTGTGAGGTGGTTATAAAGACTCAGTGAAAAGTGTTTCATATAGTTCCTGGTTCATAGTAAGTATCCAGTAAGTTAGAACTATGCTGGTTATGATGATGATAGCTTGAAAGTTCATGAAAATTGTCTTTTAACCCTTTCATATTTGTGAAACAATTGGCACATATTTATTGAGCATGGGTTTTGAGTAATAAACTATACAAATAAGTCCTTGACCCCAAAGAACTTATAACTTCCGTTGGGAGATAGCTACTAGAGAAAAGATAATGACTGCCAGGCATATCGAGCTGCCGTCAGCTAGGGGAAGGTTAATGTGTTGGAGGGACTGAAAAGAGGCATCAGGCTTGTAGCATAGTGAGCAAAAAAGGTGTCATGACGGAAGAATGAAGGATAGAGTAGGGCCAAATCATGCAGTTTTAAACCAAGGGAAGTGTTTGGGGTTTAATCTAGGTATCATAGAAGCTGTGCAGTCTTTTAAGCAAAGGAGAGGCTCGATCTGATTTATGTTTTAAAGACATCCTTGTTAAGGACTGTTTGGAGAATGGTTTGGTTTGAGGTGAAAGTAGAATTGGAAGAACAGCTAGGAGACTCTTGTAGGCTGAAGATAATGATGATCCTGCCCAGGGTGATAGCCCTTGAAATGGAGAAAAGTAGACAGATTGACACTTTGAGGGGGCTCATCAGGACTTGTGCTATATGGGTTGTACAGAAGGCGGGGGAGGGAGGAGTCAAACGTGACTCTTTTCTAGATTGAGCATTGTCAGGACATAGTGATTGTGAAGAATAAGTAAGATGTCAAGATAGCCAGGAAGGAGAGTGGTTTTTAAGAAGGGGAGTTGGCAGGGAAGGAACTCAAAGCCTTATCAGGAAATATCAAGTGACCCAGTTCAACTCAGGATGGTCTCTGTGTATGTCAGGAACAGGATGTGATGGAGTGGCTGAGACAAAGCTGCAAAGGGGTTAGTTTGCACGGGTTCGTGAATGTCAGGCAAATATAGGCAGATGTTGGTTTATCTGCTCTTCTCTTTTACCCCTACGGTATAAATAGGGCCTAATCCTCATGGAGGCTTGAATCTTGATCTTTCTTATGCCTCCTGTTTCTTCCCCACCCCAAACTAATAGAATAATCTCATCTATTAGCAAGTTTATCAGTTTCAACTTTAAATATATTTTGTCTCTCTCCATGTGTCTCCATGTCCCATGTCCCATATCCCACCATAGTCAAGGACCCCATCCTTTAATGCCCTCTTTTCTTCCATACTTGCACTATTCCAACCCATTCTTCCTACTGCATAGTGATTTTTTAAAAATCATTAATATCTTTTTGTGGCTTTCCGTTGATCTTAGAATAAAAAATAGAACATCTCTATTTTTTTCTATCCCAAAGTGTCCTGCATGATCTGGCTTATGTCTACCATTCCAGCCTTATCTCATGCCAATCTCACTGTCACACCTCACTTTAGGCACACAGCTTTTCTTCAGGCCTCAGACTCATGAGGTTCTTGCCTACATTTGGGGCTTTGCCCATCCTGTTCCTTCTGCTTGCAACAATTCTTCCTCCTGTTTTTGCTGGACTGATTGTAACTCATTCTCCAGATCTTAAAGAGTTATCTAGAACCACTCAATTTAATATTGGTCTACCATGTTATTCTCAAAACATCCAAAACTTTTCTTGATAACTCTCACTGTGGCTTGTCTATCCATCTGTTTGAGTCCTTCATTGTAAGCTTCGCAAGTGCAAAAAATGTGTCTGTGTTTTCATGATTGTATATCCAGTGTCTAGCAATGTCTCGTATATAATAGGCAGTCAATAAACAATTGCTGGGTAAACAGAAGGGTTAAAACTAAATGACAAGTGGTATAAATCTTTCTTCTCCTTAATAATAATCAGCCTTACTTTTATAAGTGCTTTACAGGTTTCAGTGTTTCACCTGCATTTTCTTATCTAAAGTAGTTCTATAAGTCGTACAAGAAGGAATTAATAGATTTATTTTAAGGTAGAGCTTCTCAGCAGACAACCTCTTATTATACCTGAATGCATTTTCCCTTAGGGCAAAGAATTTTATAGGGATGGTATGAGTGCGGAAAGAAAGCTAGCAGTTTGCCCTACACAGTAACACTTTTAATCCATCACAACTTAAGCAACCCACCAAAAGCTAATATTTTCCAAGAAGAGTGTTGTTTCACACCAAAAATAAAGTAAGTCGAATATATAGGAAACACTTGGTTGAGTCAAGCCACTTAAATTGTGTTACCAAATTAGGTAGAGGTAAGAGAACTGTAAAACATTGGGAAAAATCCTTGAAATTCTTCTTCAGATTGCTCTGCAGGTGTCTTAAATTTCTCACTCCACTTTAAATAAATTAAAGCTCAACTCCCACAGAATACAGAATTGGTGTGATTTATGAAAGGAACACTTCAAGAAACTCAAAGCAAAAGACTTGGCCTCCATTCAAGACTGACAAGTAAATATTCATTCATATATTTTTAACTTAAAAGTGTTTAAATAAGGGGCACCGGGGTGGCTCAGTGGGTTAATGCCTCCGTCTTTGGCTCAGGTCATGATCCCAGGGTCCTGGGATCTAGCCCTGCATTGGGCTCTCTGCTCTGCGGGGAGCCTGCTTCCTCCTCTCTCTCTGCCCGCCTCTCTGCCTACTTGTGATCTCTGTCATATAAATAAATAAAATCTTTTTTTAAAAAAGTGTTTAAGTAAGTATGTATTGCATTTTGTGACTTCTCTCTTCCCCTGACTGACTCCTAATCACTCCGGTAAAATTGTGCCTACAGATTCGACATTCTATAGAATGGAGAGGTCCCTACTCTAGCTAACTCATCATAAAATATGTGAAGAACGTGGTTTAATACTTGGCTTTGCCAGCAGTTTGCCATTTACTCTTCTAAACTGGCTTTTTCTCTCCTCTTCTGAATTTGCTCCTGTGGAAATCGTCAGTGACCTCCTAAATGCCTACTTTAAATCCCTTTGCTCATATCTTTCTGGCACTTTATACTGTTGCCCTTGCCCCTGGGCCTGTGATAACCAAACCATTGTAACTTTTATTTTGTCTATCTGCATATTTTCCCCCCACTTCGTTATGGGCTCATATTGTTTTTTCTTCTATTTTCTTATCCTCTTTCCTCTTCTTCCTCTTCTGATTATCTTACACACACAGTTTTCACTGGGAATGCCTTCTGCTAGGATAGTCAAGAGGACTGTTGATCTCTGTGAGCAAGGTACAGCATTCTTCTTTGGTACCAAAATGGCAGGTATAATGGAATTATAGTTAGAGCAACAAGAATTAATAAGAATATTCTAAGGAGACTGGGATACTGGTGTATTTTGGTCAGTGTGTTCTTGTTCCAAATAATGAAGGAGGAAGATAGCAAATTCTTCTTCCTTCAGTTTCTCTTATTCCGGTTTAATGTAGACATTCTTAAATTTTTTTTATATTTTTTAAGATTTTATTTATTTATTTGACAGACAGAGATCACAAGTAGGCAGAGAGGCAGGTAGACGGAGAGGAGGAAGCAGGCTCCCCGCTGAGCAGAGAGCCTGATGTGGGACTCAATCCCAGGACCCTGGGATCATGACCCAAGCCAAAGGCAGAGGCTTTAACCCACTGAGCCACCTAGGCGCCCCTAATGCAGACATTCTTTAGTTCCCCTTTATTATTTTTTTCCCCGTGGGCTTCTACTTACATGTTTATTAACACATTATTTTTTACGTTTTTATTTAAATTCCAGTTGGTTAACACACAGTATAATATTAGTTTCAGGTGTACAATGCAGTGATTCAGCTCCTCTACATATTACTCAGTGCTCATTATAAGTGTACTCTTTTTTTTTTTTTTAAGATTTTATTTGTTTATTTATTAGAGAGAGAGAGAGAGAGAGCACAAGCTCAGGCAGACAGAGTGGTAGGCAGAGGCAGAGGGAGAAGCAGGCTCCCTGCCGAGCAAGGAGCCCGATGTGGGACTCGATCCCAGGACGCTGGGATCATGACCTGAGCCGAAGGCAGCTGCTTAACCAACTGAGCCACCCAGGCGTCCCCATAAGTGTACTCTTAAACCCCTTCACCTATTTCCTCCATCCTCCCACCCACTTCCCTTCTGGAAACCATCAGTTTGTTCTCTGTACTTAAAAGTGTGTTGGGAGGAATGAAACCTGGTGTAGCTACTTTCTTCTCCCCTTAAATGTATTAATGCCATTGGTAAAATGTCGGTTCTATTTATCACTTTGGGTTTTTGGTTTTTTTTTGGCTTTTTACATATTTTTTTAAAGATTTTATTTATTTATTTGATAGAGATCACAAGCAGGCAGAGAGGCAGGCAGAGAGAGAGGAGGAAGCAGGCCCCATGCAGTGCAAAGAGCCCGATGCGGGGCTCGATCCCAGGACACCGGGATCATGACCTGAGCCGAAGGCAGAGGCCTTAACCCACTGAGCCACCCAGGCTCCCCTTTTTTGGCTTTTTAAGTGGAAGTAGTGATAATATTAAAAAATAATTCCTCCAATGTATCAAGCATAGTTCTAAATGTTCTACATATATTTTTAATCTTCAAAACAATATAACACATTTGGTATTATGAGCCCTATTGCATAAGTGATGAGTGTGAAGCATTGGGATATTCAGTGGCTTGCCTAAAATCACAGTACTAATAAATACTGGGGCCCTTGTCTGCTTGTTTTGAAAGCCATGTTTTTTTCAATGAATGCATTTAAATTTATAAATTTCTATCTAATCTTTACTTAAACTACATCCCACAAATTTTAATATGTAGATTCTATATATCATTAGTTCTAAGCATTTCATAATTTCCATTGGGATTCTTTCTTAACTCTTGGGATATTTAAATGTGTTTTCCCATAGTGTGTGGATCTTTTGCTTTTACTACTTTATAACTTACTTAAAGTGACTTTTATAGATAATCTGTTTTCATTTTCAAAAGATACAGGTCCTATTCTCAAAGAGTTTAGTTTGTTTGAAAGTTTTTATAGGAAATAAGAGCAATCAAATTGTGCGTGGTTGGCTCAGTTGTTAAGCGTCTACTTTTGGCTCAGGTCGTGATCACAGGGTCCTGGGATCAAGCCCTGCATCAGGCTCCCTCCTCAGCAAGGAGTCTGCTTGTCCCTCTCCCTCTGACCCTCTTCCCCACTTGTGCTCTCTTTTCTCTCTGTTTCAAATAAGTAAATTAATAAATAAATAAAATCTTTTTTTTTAATAAGATTTTATTTATTTATTTGACAGACAGAGATCACAAGGAGGCAGAGAGGCAGGCAGAGAGAGGAGGAAGCAGGCTCCCTGCTGAGCAGAGAGCCCTATGCAGGGCTCCATCCCAGGACCCTGGGATCATGACCTGAGCCGGAGGCAGAGGCTTTAACCCACTGAGGCACCCAGCACCCCTAAATAAAATATTTTTAAAAAAGAGAACTCGGGACACCTGGGTGGCTTTTAAATAAATAAATAAAATCTTTTAAAAAAATAAAAAAAGAGAACTCAAAAGAAGCCTATATAATAGTTCCTAGGAATTTTGAGGATGAGGAATTCAATGGGGATTGTCTCCATCAGGAACATTTTTGTTAGTGATGGAATATGAGTTAGGTCTTTCAGGAATGATATAATTTGGGTAAATTGGATGAGAAAAGGGGATTTTAGGCAAGGGGGCTGATACAAATGAAGTTATCATGGAATAAATATTGTGTTTCTGGATCATTGACTAGGCCAATCTTATTTTGCCCCTTGGGACACAGGATATGTCTAATCTTGGTTCCATTCAACAATACTTAAAAAAATGTGCATAAGACTACTAACTCTGGGAGTATCCTTTTTATAAAAATAACTCTTTCCTCACTTATTATTCCTAATGAGTCTCTTCATTATGAGTTTCCTGTTGATGTATGTTAGTTAAACCTCATCCTAAATTGGGACCCTTAAATAGGACATGATCCTTGCTTTAAAAGATGGTTCTAGAGTGAAACCCACAAGAAACACCAACTGTAAGATCTTCAATATTGGAAGAGTGCCTTGTGGTAACCAAATCCACAATGTGGCCATATGGCTGGGACAGTTAAGAGGTAGCATATTTACTTTTCATAAGATAACAACATTTCAAGGAAGAAGATAGTTACGTTGATTAGGTCTTAACTTATCATTTGAGTGTTTAGAAGCTCACACTTAGAATTCAACAGATCTGGGATGCCTGGGTGGCTCAGCTGGTTAAGCATCTGCCTTCAGCTCAGGTTGTGATCCCAGGCTCCTAGGATCGAGTGCTCTATCAGGCTCTTTGCTCATCAGGGAGCCTGCTTCTCCATCTGCCTGCCATTCCCCCTGCTTGTGCTTGCTCTCTCTCTGACAAATAAATAAAATCTTTAAAAAAATAAATTAAAAAAAAAAGAATTCAACAGATTTGACTTTGAATATTAGCTCCCCCAATTCAAAGTCTGTGGCCTTAGATGAATTTCTTTATGCCTCATTTACCTCATCTGAAAGTGGAAATAACAATACCAATACCTATTTCAGAGGGTTGTTGTGAAAATTAAATCAAAGGACAAAGGGAATTACATGTTATGGTACTTCAAATATTGTAAAAGTTCAACAAGTAGCTAAACACAAGCTTGAATACAAATGCCAGTCAAATGATGAGGCATTTTCCTGGTCATACCAACTCTATTTGATTATACCAGTATAAATTATATATACCCAAAGTAGTAGAATGTTAAATATGCAAAATATGCATGTAAGTATTGGTGTTATATGGATAATGAACCAACCTCAACATAATGAATGTGGCTATTAGTAACAGGACCATGTATCTGTGCTTCACTATTTATTATAACATGTAATCAATAGGCCTGTCTTTTTAAAAGGTACTTTTTTTGTTGAATCAGTACTATTTATGGGAAACTTTTCAGAAGGACAAAGCCAGGATAGAAAAGAAATTTCTATTTTTTTAACATTCATCACGAATGTAAATTTGTACTGTTTCATGGACTTATTCTTGGTATAAAAACTTATCATGTGTATAAAAATAAAAAAGATCCCAAATTTTAAAAAAGGGAATTTTCTAAAGGAAACTGATATCCTAAAACCTTCATGTACTCCTAGGTCTAGGTTAGGAAATAACAATTGCAGTGTAGTTGAAATGTATGACAGTGTTGGCAAATAGAAGATAATGCAAGCCAGCCTGTGTGGCTGCTGCGGATGTCTGGGGGGAAGAGATTTGCTAATAAATATTTTCAGCCTGCATTTTTATTCAATTACCATACTATTCATAAGAATGAATGAGGAAAATAACCTTTTAACCCAGAAGTGCCAGTTCCCATGTATTATTTCATTGTATGTGCCCAATCCATCTTTGAAATGCTGAATCGATCCATGAAGACCTTCTAGTAATGTGGCTACGAAGGTGACATCTGTACATTTCCAAACCAACTTGCCTCTGGCGTCTTTGTGATGCTCTTACCCCTGATTCATTACTATAGGACAACACAACCCTGTGTCCTACTCTTAAACACAGGATTTCTGTAACTGGGTCTCATATTTTAATCCTCTAAACATCAATCTCGTTTCAGCTAAGTCTATGACTAGATAATCCCATCAATAGGAAATATATCTTCAATAAACTTGTTTTTCTAATTCTTCTGAAGTGATTTCCAAGTGATTTTTTTAAAGATAACGCTAAACTCCGCTAATCCGTTATTTTGCTTTTGCAGTGGACTCTGTTAATATGCTGAAACTGAAATTATACCCTTTCATACATCAATTTGAAAGTTGTAATTTAGGCTATTTCTATAGAAATAGTTCTCGCCCGTAAGTAAAATTAATACAGTAGAATGAAATTATATTATTGGACTCTTTTTTGATCCAAACTTAGATATGCTTTATAAAATATCATGTCTCTTGAAATGTAACTGCATTCAAGTAAAAGCCTGATATTATACCATTATTCTACACTGAATGGAGAAGCTGTTCGTCTTAGCACTCAACTGCATATTTACTAGTCTCCAGACCTAGAAAACTTCAAATTATGAAGTGAGATAAAAGGCATTGGTGGGGGGAGGCCCTTTGGTCTGAAGAAGACATTAATCTAGTTCATATCTTGAAAGCCTGCTCTGGGCTGGGCACAGAGGTAGTCACACAATTCTGGGTGGACTTTACCATCCAGGGGGTAGAGGAGTAGAAAACTAACAAGTGGATGAGTGTTATCAAATGCTAACCATTTGCTAGGAAGCTACGTTTTTGATACCAGCATTGGGGACCTACTTAGATTATGTGATCAGATAAGGCCTCACTGGGGTCACGAGGGAGGAAGAGCCCGCAGAGGAACATCGCAGGTAGAGAAATTAGCAGTTCCAAACAGCCTGAAACAAAATGCTGACCAATAACTGAGGGTATTTCTCAGGCCAGGGGAGTTATATAGGTACAGTGGGATTGGAAATGGGAAGGACAGATGTAGTCTCTTCCGTCTTAGCTTGCATGAGACTGCATTTTGACCTTGATTGTGTCATGTGGGAAGTAGCTGGATGGTTTTCCGTGGTCTACCTCATGGTTGGGTATGCTGCAGTTCTTTAGCAACCGCTGGATTAACAGCAGAGTCTAAAAAATTCAGATAGGATTTACTGATTTTCCACGGCTTTCACTTACAAAAGGGATTCTCCAACACCGATTGTATCATTAACTAACATTGCATGTTGTTAGATTTTAAAATGGAAAATTTTCTCCTCTGAGTAATTACTCTGTATACAGAGATTTATATCCTTATCTTGACTCATCATTCTTGATATTCATGTAGCGCTTCCATCTGGAGGTCTGGATAGGACTTAGCTGCCCTAATTTGTCACAAAGAACAAGAATATTAAATTGAAAAGTTCAGGTGGGTCCGATTCTTTTGTGTCGCTCTGGAAAAAAGATCACTGTTCCCAGTCACTGTGTACTTGAATTACATATCAGCCCTCTTTTCACACTGAGCACATTCAACATTGATTATCAGGCACACGTCCTTTGCTTTTGACTTCCTCACCCATTTATTCTTTGGTTTCTGCTGATGATGCCAGACCATGGCAGAACATGTGAAGCCAATAAGAACATGATTAGTTCCATTTAATGATAATCGGCCTTCTGATATGGTTTCCAGGAATATATTGCATCATTAAACCAGGAACCACTTATTTGCAAAATCAAAATCATCTGGTTGCTAATGTACTTTTGTTAACATATTGGTGTTCTCCACGGGGAGGAAGGAGTGTGTTCCTTGACTGTGCTGGCAAAAAGAATCTGTGCTACTTTCTCCTAAGTGGGATGCTTTTTAATACTAAGTTTAAGGTATTCAGTCTGCTAATCCCAATCTTAGAATGGGAATTTGGTAATTGTGCTTTCTTAAGAAAGATAAAACAAGTTGTATCTGCAGGCCAGTGTGTCCCTTTGCATTTTTATTTTTTATTTTGACAGCCTACGAGTAATTGGTGAAGGATTTTGACTGGCAGCCAAACTTAGAACAGTCAACTATTACAATTGTTTGTGTCTGTATGTACTCTCAAGTGTCTATAGTTGAAATGAAATAAGTAACGAGTTTGTTGACCAGACTGCTATATACCAGGATTTTGGCCAATGCTTTGTTTACTCAGTTCTGACTCTTTTGGTGTATCTATTTTTCTGTGAAGTATTTTGTGTGCTTTATAACCAGTGAGAACAGATTCTTGATTTAAAGCAAAACTTTGTTAAAAAGATTTACATTTCCAAAAAAAAAAAAAAAAAAGATTTACATTTCCATGTAAAAAAATTAGATAAAGCAGAATGCACGCATGGTACTTGAATTATGCTAAGTAATAAATGCCCACTTAGATTTGGGCTTTAATTTTTATACATTTATTTAGCAAAATATTACCCAAAATATGTAGGCAGAGATTTGGATTGGATTGACAAGAAAAGCAGTTCTGAATTTCATAAAGCATTCACCAGGGAAACTGTATTGTCAGCAGCAGTAATTACATTAGGTAATTGTGTCATTTACCCTGTTACAGACCAGTGAGTGTGAGGAGCATGGGACACACCAGCTGTCACACCCTGTTAGCTTCCATGTTCTGGGATTTGCAAAATCACACCAGGACTTACTCTTGGTGAATGGGAGGAAAACAAAAATAAACTGAGATGAAAAACTATTACAGCTTTTACAGAGAGACTTTTCTGGAAAACAAAAAGTGTGAATTTCTGAAAAGTTGGAAGTCAGCATAGGCATTCCCCCTCTTTCATGTTTGTTTCTTACAATCAAAGGCTATTGGGCCAGAAGTAAGTATAACTAAGATCCAGTTCTGCTGCTTATTAACTGTGACCTTGAGTAACTCATCTGACCTTGAGCCTCAGTTTCTTCATGTGGTCAATAAAATACTTGTGAAGGGTGCACAACCTCTAAGGTTCACTTTGCCTTTTACAATTCTGTTTCTCCTGGGAATAAATTCTCTTTTAGAACAAATTAGGGCCTCTGCCCTTGTGAAACTTACATTCTAATGAGGAACAAAGACTCTAAATACATAAGCAAACAATGCCATGGAGTAGAACAGATAGTGTTCTGAAGAAGGAGCCCAGGTAAGAAGGGGGTGCGAGGTAAAGCCTCTCTGAGGGGATGCCCTCTGAGCAGAGATCTACAGTAAATTAGCCAATGGAACATGAAAGTAGGTGGATTAATAGCATCTCAAGAGGAGGGCCAGCAAGGTGTGGTGACTGTTCAGGGGATAGAGACTGTTCAGGACCCACATTGGCTGGGAGGGCCGAGAGGTAGAGGATGGCTCCCCTGGGAGACACTGTGGCCAGAGCAAAGACTTTAAGTTGTATTCAGAATATGAAGAGAATCAGGGAAGGGTTGAGAGCAAGAGGATATCGTGGTCATTTTAAGTTTTGAAAAAAATCATTCGGCCTGCTGTATGAAATCAAAAGGCTAGATGTGAGTATATTTGCATTTTAACAGAATTCTCTCAAATATATTGGTATTTGTGTGGCCACTTACAAATGTCATGGAATTTCAAACTTATAGGGAAAATACTTTGTAGAGATACTAGGGAAGATTAATAATTACAAATGAGGTTCTTCTGATATCATTTTTCTTTCTTAAATATTACCTTTGAGCTCCATTTTACCTTAAATAATAGAGAATTGACAGGAATAATTTCAAGGAAGGAAAAAAATGCTAATAACTTCATTTGTGCCAGCAAACTTGAGTTTTTTGAACCCAATTCAGGAAAGACTGTGAGATATGATAATGTGTTGCTGAGTGTGATTAAACACAGAATAATGAATACTTTTCTAGGTATTTTTGTCTAGAATCATTGAATGGGGACAGAGAGAGGAGAGTTCAGGAGTATAAATCCAATTAGACCTGAAGAAAACCTTTTGTTATAAGTATTCAGCATTCAGGCCAGGAGCTTCTTATAACATTCTAGATGGAGTTTTCTCTTCTGTTGGTAGATCATGCCAAACTGATTTATTTTTTTATGCCTGAAAACATTCAATCAATGAACATGGAAGGAGCATTAATTTCTAGTCAAGCGCTGCCAAGCACTCGGGGTACAGCAAGGGTATGTGCAGAAAGCAGGGTGGTGATACTACGTCTGACTAGAGAGCTAGCAATCTCCTTTCGAGCTGTATTTGCACTTCAAATACACATTCTATCTTGACTTAGATGTGTAGGGATGGCTAGGGAGTTGATTGGCCCATAATGGCAAGGCTGATTCTAACTGTTCTTTGTTATATCAGCTAGAATATAAAAACAAAACACATCTTCCTTGTCATCAAGGAGATCATAACCTAGAAACAAAGAGTGGTAAATAAATAGAGAGCTGCAATCCAGGGTGTTCGGTGGTGTGATGGAGGGAAACACAGCATGCTAAGAAACCAGGTGAGGCGAAGATGCTGAGCCATGAAAGCGATGAGGTAGCAAAGGGAATGGGAATTTAAAGAAAGAGGACAAATCAATCTCTGTGCTCCTTTCTGTCCCCAAAATAAATATATAATTAACATCGGTATTGAATTTTTCCTAACATTTAGTTATTCAGGAATGAATATATATATATATATATATATGAATGATTTATGTCTTCTCTTCTAGAGAAGTCTGTCTCTCAAAGGTGTCCAATCACGGTCCCATTATTCTGTTTTTTCTAGCTCTGGGACTTTTAAGAATGGTCATGTCCCACTTCCCAAATACTCATTTGACTGTGTGCCTTAGTCTTTTGCAGCTGTAACAAAATACCATAGGGTGGGTGGCTTAAAAAACAAACATTTACTTCCTTCTAGTTCTGGAGGCTGGGAAGTCCAAGATGAAGGTGCTGGCAAGATTGTTGTTTGTGACAGCCTGCTTCCTGGTTCCCAGATGCCTGCCTTCTCTTGTGTCCTCACATGGTGGAAAGGGTGAGGGAGCTCTCTGGGGTCTCTTTTGTAAGAGCGTTGATCCCATTCATGAGGTTTCCACCCTTGTGACTAGTCATCTCCCAAAAGCTCCACCCCACTAATACCGTCATACTGGGGGTTAGGCTTCAACATATGAGCTTCGGGAAGACACAAATATTAGGTCTATAATGAGTTTATCATGTTTTGGTGTATAATGGGCTGAGGAGGGAGAATGCAGAGTCAGGTGAGAAGACAGAGAAGCAGAACCAGTCAGCAGAGAAGTAGTCATCCTCAACTCGGTCAGTCTGCCACAGAGGCCCAGGATGCTACTGGCACCAGCAGCTCTCCCTCGGTCGGGGCAAATATTTCCATTTTGCCCCTTGCTGTCTTCCTTTTGTCCCACTTTATCTTAAAGGGACATTCTGAGTGAGTGAATGGGTTTTTATCATTTGTGGGAAGATAAGTGGAACCTATTTAAATAACACGGAAAGCAGGAGTCTTTCAGTATGTTTCCGTGTCATTTGTACCAGATCAAGGCCCCCAGAGAAGGGACCGGAGGGAAGAAGGCAGAGATGAGGGAGGTGCTGGGTATAATTAGAGGAGGGAGGAATGAGAGCCATGAGTACAAAGAGCCAATGTTTTCCCCAGAGCAGGACATTGCTGATTGTAATTAAAATATACACTTGCAGTCGGGGAGAAGATTATGAGTTACAATTTTTAAAAAACTTTTAATTGCTACTGTGAAGAATAAAAGAAAGTGGGATGAGTAAATTGGAGAGGAGGGTCAGTAAAGCTTGTGGTTTCGATGCAAAGCCAGGAAGTCGAGATGTTGGAAGATGCATAGGAAAAGGGAGGGTAAGGACAGGTAGGATCAGGATTCTTCCTCACTTGTTCCTGTGCTGCTCTTCCCTGAGCTATCCATCTTCCGGTCTTGAGGTCAAATTTCTACTCAGAGCTGGGCAGTAATCTGATCGGGCTCCTCTGGGAGAGGAGAAGGGAAGAGTTGTTAGCTTGTTGAGGTGGGGTGCACCCTACTCAGGGAAGGTGAATGATGATGGATTGGCAGATGAAAGTCTTTCCCCAATTCTTCTGAACACTTTCAGTGATTCCTGGGGCAAGAGCCCCCTTGGTGAGAAACAGAGAGAAAAGAATCACTGTATTTGAAGGAAATTCATCAAGGAAAAATGAGTGATTCAGAATGAGGTTTAGAATAAAAGCCATTTCAAATTCTTGAAAAGAATATAACATAAAGAGAAGAGGCACTCTAACCATATTACCAGAAGAGAAAATCCTTTTGGATCTTAGAAAAGGTGGCTTTCTAAATGACAGAAAAAAGATTTTGCTATACTCTTAAATTGGTTCCTGTTTCTCAAGAACTAAACAAAACACAGGTGTAAATGAGTCCCCCATCTTGCTACCTAACATCTATACATATCCAGTGTGGAGAAATGAGATACATACATACATGTACATGTATATACACACACAAACACACAATACTCTTATATGATATATTCATGCACACACATCTATGTGCACACACATAAAGAGATACATTTATGTGTATTTTTTTTTAAGATTTTGTTTATTTACTTGACACAGAGCGAGATCACCAGTAGGCAGAGAGGCAGGCAGAGGGGGGTGGTGAACAGGCTCCCTGCTAAGCAGAGGCTTAAAACTCTGCGGGGCTCGATCCCAGGACCCTGAGATCATGACCTGAGCTTAAGGCAGAGGCTTAACCCACTGAACCACCCAAGCACCTTGTGTATTATTTTTTACGAGGAAACAACATCTATAAATATCTTCAGGAAGAGGATTCTGCCTTATTTATCTTATAACAATCACAACTCTAAGCATAGAACTTGACACGTTTGTAATATCAGTAAGATTATTGCAATTAGAAATATTAAAAGGTATTAGCTCTAAAATGTCAAAGATAATTAAATACACTGTACACAGTACACACAGAAGCTTGAAATAGAAGTTCACAGAAGATATCCATATCTGATGTTTTATCAAGGTTACGGAAAAACAATATATATAATTGTTCCGACTAGAAAACAGTCTCCTGTCTTGTATTTTGCTGTGGTAGAGACTCAAATAACATGCTCTAAGAGATAAATTTTTGTAATGAAGCTCATTTTAAAAGTTAAGCCACTTAACTTTTGTTAAGAGTGAAAAGGTTGATGGATTTTCTTTGTCCCATAGTCCCAACACTTTAAAATTAAGGAATCATTTTATTTTCTATAAGATGAATGGTTAGAATACAGTATCTGATCCAACTGTGGAAATCTTCTAAGATCATCTGAAACTGCAGTGGGAAGGCTGTCTAGGTTGAAATAGTGTGGTTGTTTTTCCTAGATAATTTTATATTTTATTTTATTATTTATTTAATTAATTTTTTTAGAGAGGAAAAGGGGAATGTGGCATGGGAGAGAGAGAGAATCTTCAGCAGACTTCATGCCCAACATGGAGCCCAACATGGGGTTCGATCTCACAATCCTGAGATCATGACCTGAGCTAAAATCAAGAGTCTTTGCTTAACCAACTGAGCCATGCAGACACCCCATTAATTTTATATTTTAAAAATTCCTTTTTTATATGGTATGTTGTTTTGAGACACTTGTTCCGGTATAGTTTGTTAAATATACTCTTTAATCTTATTGGAGTTTCTTGTGACTATTAAAGCAGAGCAGGCCTTAAGAGCTTTCAGTGAAAGAATAGAACACATGGTATTAGGTGGGGATGATTTTTTTTTTTCCAGCAGAAGTTTTCACTAGCTTAATAGAACACCTTTCCTTTCTTTCCAATAAATCTAAATAAATGGAAGAAAATGCCTCTTACCAAATTTAGGGGGAGCACTGACATGAGAACACAGGAGCAACAGGCTTGAACTTTTTCTTTGGTGAAGTTAAGTATTATGGTGTCTTAAGCCTTGCATAAGTACTGCTCTAAATGATAAATCCCAGACATGTTACACGGACTTGGGGTGGATACAATGTGAAATGTAAAATACTGCCTGTGAAATACTCTGAGAAACTGAAAAAGTTTTTGTTTGTTTGTTTGTTTTTGTAGACTGAAGCCTATTATTCACTCATGTACTTTTATCAAGTGCCCAAAATGTGTCAGGTGTTATGGCAAGAACTGAGGATTCAAAGATCTCTAATAAAAATTCTCTGTCTCAAGGAATATACTGACTAAGAGAGAATGGACGAGAACATGAGCAATCCCTGACTGTGTGATAAGGCCTCATCTAATAACTCATGAAACATCAGTCTAAGTGCTTTGCCTGCATTACCTCAGTTAATCCTTGCAACTCCATGAAGAACATATAGTGCAACAATCCCTTATATACAGATCTGAACTCCAAAAACCAGACAGCTCTAGAAGTTGAATGTTTATTTTTAAAATTCATTTGGAAGCAAAATTTAATCTGGTGGGATGCTATTTCTCATCTTTGTTTGTCCAACGTGATATGAATAGTCATACTTTCACTACAGAAATACTGGTTTGATTACTGAGTACTGTCCCAGATCCTGCTGGAGATTTTACTTGTGAATCATTTTTAGGCCCATTTAACAGAGGAGGAAACTGATTTAGAGAGAGTAAATGACTTGCCCAGTATGTGACAGCAAGTAAAAAGCAGAGCCAGGATTGATCAGAGGCAACCTGACTCCAAAGTCCAAACTCTTAAATATCGCATATTTTAGCTTTCAAATGTTATAGGGAATTGAGCACGAGCACTATGAGGCTCATCTAAGTTTTAAGGAAAGTTTTCTAAAGAAAGAGGCATTGTTTGGCTGGAGTGGGAGATGAGTAGGAGAGTTAGACAAAGAAAATGAGGAAGGGCTTTCTGGGCAGAAAGCAGGGACACTTGAAATATACAGCAATTGGCTGGTATGATACTTGGCCTTTAGTAGAGACTCAATAAATGATATTTTAAAATGATGCAATGGGGGAGTTTTACGTGGTGCCCTTTGGTGAAGCAGTGTGTCATAATGGAAATCTTGATGAGTAGGCTGTGCCTTGAAGGCTGGTAAGAACAATGGTATAGCTCTGAAAAAATTAAGAGAGAAGAGAGAACAGGGAGGAGAAAGAGAAGATCACATTTTATTGAAAAGTCATTGTGATAATGGTTTGAGATGTACAAAACAGAAGGCAGTATTGTCATCATGAAGATATTGCAATATTCCAAAGGAAAAGGAAATATTTTGTGCCCAAATTTGGGCAACTGAAAAGCAGGGGGATGGTGACAGGGGCGAGGAGTATGGAAATGAGAACAGCCAAGAAAGTAGAATCCTGACGAATTGGTCCCTGGATTTAGTGGGTGAAAGGAAGGGAAGAGAAGTCTCTGGTGACCCCCAGGTTCCTGGTTGGGGAAGAAGAAAGTCTTAAGGGTGGATTGAGCTATAGATTCATCTGTGGGTGGGAAATCTGAGAACGTTCTTTCCTGATGACCTGGTAGTCTTCTGTGAAGTTATTGTTAGGGTATGTGCCACGGGTGAAGGACTGAGGATGGGGCAGGCATTTGAAGAGAGAGCAGCACACCTGCTGAGGGCAGTAGAAGAGGAAGCAGATGTGCAAACTGTCACTATAGAGTATCTTGAATATTGTGCGTTAGCAAATCTCTAGATGTTTTGCGTGTTTGATTGAGATACACTTTATAGTTACTGATTCAGTCTTTAACAAATATTCATTGGAGACCAATTTGTTCCCGTCGTTGTGGGGATGTCAGGAGTCATTGATAAATTAGATCTAAGGTTTGCTATCTAGGTGGTTATCTGACAGTTTTGGGGTGGGGAGTATTTATTCAGTTTATTGTCAGCATTGATAGAGTAAATTCAATTTCCTAATACGACTTTGCTTTTATATTTTGACTTCTATTTTTTTCTTACCCAAACCAAACCAGACCAGACCAAAACAAGAGCAAGAATAACAAAGTTCCCAAAAGTAAGAAACCCTCTTCTGTATTCATCTCACCACTCTCTCACTCCCAGTCACCCAGATTTGAAACTTCTATTATTTTCAATATCTTTCTTGTTCTTGGTCAAAAACTGATTCCCTGTGGTTCACCCATCAGTTCTATGTTGAAATTTACTCCTTTTCCACCGTCGTTTTCTCCATTCCTCTTCAGGCCCTCTCTTCAACACAGTTTCATTTCACAAAAGCACAGGGATGGGGATGAAGAAAATGAGTAAGACAAGATTCCTGCCCAAAAGAATTGTGAACCTTATGATCTGTCCCCCGTTTCCTGATGATTCTTCCTGTAGGACTTCCATAGGCTGCATGCATACATTCTCAGCTCAGTGCTGGCTGGGGGATGAGCTCTCTGCTTTTATTTGTTTTGCACCCAGTCCCCTCCTCCTCCTCAGTGTTGTACAGACTCCTGTCTCAATTCCCATGATAATCCAATTCGGACTCAAAAGAAGAAGAATCAAAAGGAAGAAAGAAGGACTAGAAAGAGAGAGAACAATGTTGGCTTGCTACCATAGGACACCCACTTAGTTAAGGAGACTGGGTCCCTCCTCCTCCACACATGGCTATTCCTTTCCCTTCAAGTCAATGCCTGTTTTATCATGCCACCTTTCACTGTCCAGCTGAAGCGGCTTTGTCTTGCCCGCCAGATAAAGTCATGTCACATTCCTGACCCTATCCACACCAATTGCTCCCTGTTCCCTTTCAGTCATCACCTGTGCCGGCCCGGCCACTTCAGGACCTGCCGTGATCCATATGCTTTTACCTATTGCACCCGTGTTCCCTCCATGCGGAATGCTTTTTCCCATCTTTCCCCTTTTCCTCTTAAAACCCTTCCCATCTTTCAAGACTCACTTGTTTGGCCTACTGCCTACATAAAACTTTCCTAGACCTCTCAGTCAATCCTCACCTCTCCCTCTTTAAGCCCCACGAGATCATTTTTTACAGGTTGTAGCTTTTTAAAACACAAAAGCAAAGGAAAGCAAATCCTGGCCTTGTCACTTCCTAGCTCCATGATGTTGGGCAAGATACATTTTTTCTCTAAGAAAGCTCTGTATTCCCATTTGTAGAACAGGAATAATAATAGTGCCCCCCAGGAAAGACTTCTGTGAAGACTGAAGGGGATAATGCGTATAAAACACTTAGTACAGTGCTTGATAACATCTAGTAAGTGCCTAATAATTAGCTAATGTCATTATTGTTGCTCTATTGTTTTCTCTCTTAAATCACAAAACACTTTAGAGAATATATCATAGCCTTCTGTTCATATCGCCAATCCCGTGATAGATCAAAAGTTTCTTGAGGTCACGGATCCCAGTTCATGCCTCTTTGTGTTCTCCAGAGCACGCGAATCACGTAGAGAAGCTCCACAAATGTGTTGAAAGAAAGAATACAAATCAGCTGCTGACAGTTACAAGAATTTTGTTGCCCTACAATGTGTTTGGATAAAGAGTATTTCATGAAATGCCAGAAAAAGCAAAGCAGGTTTTTTGCTGTAAAATCAGAATTTGGATTATCTTGCAAAATTTTATAAAGATAGAGGGGAAATTTGAGTGTGCTTTGGTTGTTAAGATGCTTGATCAAATAAGGCTGAGGAAGAGAGACTGAGCATACCAGTGAAAGGACTAGAAGAAAATAAACCAAGCATGTCAAAGGAAAGTAGTCTGAACAAATTCCTAGTTGCCAAACAAAATGAAGAATAGTAAGAAGTCAGTATTGAATTGGTGTGGTCAGTGAACGGGAAACTTGAGCAATGAATACAAAATACTTGGCTGTTAAAAATGCATTTTAGTGGGTTTGCTGCCAATGTGGGCATTGAATAGGGTTAAAGTATAATTTCTTGTAGTCCCTTTAATAGTGTTAAAATGAGGTTTCTGTTAAAATGACATTGTGGTAGATTTTTCTCTGTAATGTAAAGTGAATAAGTAAGGTAATCGTAAGAAACAAAATGAATAGCTTTTGGTAAGTATGATAGCAGGCATTTTTTCCCCCTTGATGTAACGATTAAGACTAGTACATTTTAGAAATCAAAGAAATGTCCCAAATGCATTTGATTTCAGAAACGATTATGAAAAAGAGAAAGCTATGTGAGACATCTACATTTTCTCACAGAACTGAAATAGAAAAGAGAGGACATTATTTAGCTAATAAAGGCAAAAGAAATTTCCCCACTGAAGTAGATAATAAGATGAGAAAGTAACTAATATTTATCAAGTGACTATTATTTGCCAGGGTCTTTACATCCATCACGGAAGTTTACTCTTTACAACAGTTTTCTAATCTAGGTCTTAATCTCTTCATTTTAAACTTAGAAAGACTGGCTTACTTTCTCAACTAGTTCAATGAGAACTAGGAGAAAATGGCATAAAAAATCAAGCTTGTATGTGTAGGGGCTCCTGGGTAGCTCTGTCAGTTAAGTGTTAGACTTTGGCTCAGGTCATGATTTCGGGGTCCTGGGACTCACCTGGAGTGAGACTCCACACACAGTGGAGAATCTGCTTCTCCCTCTCCTTCTTCCTCTGCCCCTCGTCTGGCTCATGAATACTCGCTCCTACTCTCTCTCTCTCTCAAATAAAAACTTTTTTTTTAAGATTTTATTTATTTATTTGTTTGACACAGAGCGAGAGAGATCACAAGTAGGCAGAGCGGCAGGCAGAGAGAGAGAGGGGAAGCAGGCTTGCTGCTGAGTAGAGAGCCCGATGTGGGGCTCGATCCCAGAACCCTGAGATCATGACCTGAGCCGAAGGCAGAGGCTTAGCGCACTGAGCCACTCAGGCGCCCCTCAAATAAATAAAATCTAAAAAAAAAAAAAAAAAAAAATCAAGCCTGTCTAGAAAACTTATGTATCACACTGCCTTCCTGCTATTGCTCGTTAAAGTAGTACATAATTTTTTCATTTTTTTCTCCTTTGTCCTTTATATTTAGTTATGGTCCTAGTACAGAACAATTGATGGAGGACATTTTAAACCATTCAGTGAATTGTAACAATGCCCCGAGAGTCAGTAGTCATCAGGACATGCATGTTTTGATTGCAGGGTTATGTATTGCTGGTGACAGTGGACACAATGTGTTCATAAACCAGACCACTAAACATCAAGGGCAAGGAAGGAGGGTGAGGAAACAAAGGAGTTTCAGTACTTTTTGATAGACCCCCAAACCCTCTACCACTTGTTGGATTGTAGTACAGAACATTCTCGAAATTCAGTTTGTGCTCATCTTGAAAAGCTCTCCATAGAATAATTATTGTGTGACTGTAGTAAGGAGCTCTGGACAAGTCCAAAGAGTTGTTTAGTTGGATAAATAGAAACGGTGTGTTTCATCTGAGGACTCACGGTGTTGCCTTTTTTTCTTAAAGAATTTATTTATATATTTGAGAGACAGAGCAGGAGCAGAGAGAGCAGCAGAGGGAGAGGGAGAAAGGCTTCCCACTGAGCAGGGAGCCCGAGGTGGGACTCGATCCCAGGACCCTGGGATCATGACCTGAGCGGGAGGCAGATGCTTAAGTGACTGAACCACCCAGGTGCCCCTTGCTATTCTTTTCAGAGTAAAATAAGAGTATTGCAGACCCATGGCCTATCTTGTTCTGATGTCCTTCACCGGCTGATACTTACTTTGGTGGGAACAGGTATGAAAGAAACTCATGAGTGAGTTTCCGCAACCTTAAATGATATCTTACTGCCAGCAATCCAATCTACAGAAATATAAGAGGAAAATGACTAAGCAGCTCTACATTTTTGAGATAAATCATCCTTCTAAACAAATAGTTTGATAGTTTTATTTAACAGCTCCTCAAGAATAATTTACATTTCTGCGGGCTTTCTTGCTCCAAGATTAATTCAGGCTTAAGCCTGAGGGAACTTGTTCTCAGGTTTCTAATAAGCAGATAATAGTTAAGACCTGAGGTAGGTTGTCACTACATTTACAGCCATATCCTGCCACATTCTAAGAGAGAATTTACTTGTTGTAAATTTATATTCCAGTAAACACTTGGGTCGGGGAAAGTGAAGAAGCTTTCTTTGTGGCACTACACCTGTATGTTAATGATAGCTGCTGTTTTCCCAACATTTCTGGGTTTGGGCAGGAGAGTAGAAGATGCAGCATAGACAATATAATTCTTGTGACTGAAAAGAAATCCATCAGAGGAAAAGAAAGATTCTCTGAGGATAGTGAAGTTATATTATAATCCGTTACCTGAAGAGCAGAATCTAGAGAAGAAAGGTGTCAGAGAATCTAGTATACTGCTGGCGGGTGTGGAGCAGAATTAACCAGAAGCAGTGGGCTTTGTTATCAGGGCCTGGCCAGGTGTCAGAAGAGAGGACCCTGGGATCCGAAGGTATCTGCCAAATTGCATTAATGTTGATCTTCCAGAGATTTTTCAGTTGGGGGAATGGGTGCTTGAGTCTAAGTTCTCTGAGCTGGTTACTTTGTTTAACAAACATTTGTATTTGACTGTATTGGTATCTTCTTTTTCTTTTAAAAACTCTCAGTCTTGGGGTGCCTGGGTGGCTCAGCGGGTTAAAGCCGCTGCCTTTGGCTCGGGTCATGATCCCAGGGTTGTGGGATCGAGCCCCGCATCGGGCTCTCTGCTCTGCGGACAGCATGCTTTCTCCTCTCTCTCTCTGCCTACTTGTGATCTCTATCGGATAAATAAATAAAATCTTTAAAAAAAAAAAAACTCTCAGTCTTGTGAAAATACAGATTTTAGTATGAACAGAACGTACCTCAGTGCTTTGCCCTAAAGAGTTCTGTAATTTTAATAGTGCTCCTAAAATCCTAAGAATACTAAGTAATAGGGGTGCCTTGGGTGGCTCTGTCAGTTAAGCATCTGCCTTCCACTCAGGTCATGATCCCAGGGTTTTGAGATCGAGTTCCACGGCTAGCTCCCTGCTCACCCTGCTCAGTGGGGATTCTGCTTCTCCCACTCCTTCTGCTGCTCCCTCTGCTTGTGCTCTCTCTCTCTCTCTCTCTCTGTGTGAAATACATTTTAAAAATCTTAAAAAAAAACAACAGATAATACAAAAGAGAGAGAACTTCCTAATTATGAAGCAATTAGGAACCACATATGACAAGAAGACATTAATGATTGTAAACATTAAAACCCAAAACCTTTGGGCAATTACAAAGAAAAACACTGGGATTAAAAAAATAGATTGGGGGAAAAACAAACATTAAATATTTCAGGCAGCCCGACTGCCTGGCAATCAATAACCTAGTTTTTGGAGTCAGATGTGGTTCACAGCTCTACTGCTTACTAGCTGTGTGATCTCAGGCAAGCTACCTGACCCCTCTCCAAGCCTAGTTTAATTTTTTTTTGCAAATAATGATAACGTTTCTTCATTAATATGAGGATTAAATGAGATAGTGTGGATTATAAAGCATGCAGTAAGTAGTAAACACTGAATTACAGCTACAGTTATTAAAGAATCATTCAGGGTCATTCACATGTGTGTAAGAGGCTCAATCAAGATTCCAAAAAGAAAAAAAAAAAGAAGAAGCAGCAAAAGTACATGAATGCTGTTTCATTTTGGAACCTGCACCTTCCCGACACACGTAACAGTATCGACATCAAATGCTCCATTCTGCATGAACTCATTCTTGAATTCCTGTCTGACCCAACAGAAATTATTTCTTCCCCTTTTGATCTCTACAGCTCTCTGTAAAGAGGTTTCTTCTTTATTATTTCTCATTACAAAGCCACGTATTAAAGGCATTTGTGTTTTTGTCTTATCTCCCCAACTAAACTGTAAGCTTTTTGAGGGAGCTACCGTTTATAATCACAATTTTTATAATCACATTTTTAATCCTAAGAAAATTTGAATACACAGTAGACCTTGAAGAAAATCGTATGTAATTGAACTGAAGTGTAGATATATTTAAATTACTTTTCACTCCTATTTTCTGTAGTATTTGCATTTTGTATCAGTGAAATTCTTGAATAGAACATTTGCTATGTGTGTTGTATGTCTGTGTTGAAATCACAGTAAGAAAAGCTATGTGAATTTTAATGTGGCCATTTTGTCTCTAGATAGAACATTCATTCTGGAAATAGCTCAATATGAATACCAAATTTCAAGCTCAATTTAAGTTCAACTGTATGTAACTATGACCAATGACCTGTTAGGTATAGAGTCTTAAAATGATTTTAGAGACATTAAGCTACTCAGGTTAGGAGTTCATCAGTGAAACTGAAGTATTATTGTTCTATGTGACATTTGCATTTAGATAAATCCAAGTGTATATATTATCACTTTTTTTTTTCCTGTGGAGGTATTTGAATGTATTGACCCTTTTCACTGGTATGAAATCAGTTTTACAGAGTACATAAAGATGCATAGCAAATTATGGCACAAAGGACAGATCTTTGCCAGCTAGCACTATAAGATGATTGATTCTACATATAATGTATTGTGATGATTGACAACTACATTACTTTTGTTTAGTACTGTTGAGTGATGTTTTCTTCCTGCATGTTTATTTTTTCCATTTTATTTAAATTTAAAATGTATAGATACAACATGTGATCAATTTTGATTAAAATAACCATATGCAATTCTTTTTAATGAAGAACATTTAGAGAGAGGCGTATTTGGTTACAATACCAGCTTTTATCTGGATTGTCATGTCACATGAACAATGAAAATTTTAACTGAGAATGTGAAAATAGCATTGAGTCTTAGGAACTGGATATTGTGAACATCAGATCTGAAATGTCTGCTTTTCAATACATATGAAATAATACTTGAAATTCATTTACTACTACATCCTGCCATGCTCTTCTCAAACACTGCAACATAATATTGATTTAACCTTATCGTAATATTTCCCTCCTTTTTTTTATTTATTATTGTATGTTACAAATGTTAGAGGAAGTATTAAAAAAGGAGAGGCCGACTGGTGGGTTGCTGGTAGAGTCCTTAGGGATATGTGAGTCAGGGAAAGGCTAAGAAGTTGACATTTGACCAAAACTGGACATAGAGCAGCAATAATTATCTATTTATTGAGATGACCTTATAGAATAGAATATTTGTTCCCTGGGACACCTGGGTGGCTCAGTTGGTTAAGCGGCTGCCTTCGGCTAGGGTCATGATCCCTGGGATTGAGTCCCACATCGGGCTCCTTGCTCAGCAGGGAGCCTGCTTCTCCCTCTGCCTCTGCCTGCCACTCTGTCTGCCTGTGCTTGCTCCCGCGCTCTCTCTCTCTGACAAATAAATAAGATCTTAAAAAAAAAAAAATTTGCTCCTTGCCTCATTCATATTCTCTTTTGTGGAGGGCTATCAAATTAAAGTTAATTCTTCTATGAGACATAGGCATTTTTTTTAAAAGATTTTATTTATTTATTTGAGAGAGACAGAGCACAAGCTGTGCTGGGTGGGGTGGGCTGCAGAGGGAGAAACAGACTCTCCACTGAGCAGGGAACATAACATGGGGCTCGATCCCAGGACCTTGAGATCGCGATCTGAGCTTAACCCACTGAGCAGACACCTAACCCACTGAGCCACAGGTACCTTGAGACATGGGCATTTTTTTTTTTTTTTTTTTTTTTTGACAGAGAGAGAAGGAGACAGAGCAAGCAAGCATAGGCAGACAGAGTGGCAGGCAGAGGCAGAGGGAGAAGCAGGCTCCCCGCCGAGCAAGGAGCCCTATGTGAGACTCGATCCCAGGACGCTGGGATCATGACCTGAGCCGAAGGCAGCCGCCCAACCAACTGAGCCACTCAGGCGTCCCGAGACATAGGCATTTTTAAAGACTTCCTCAGGTCACAGTTTACTATTAGTTGATGGCTGTGAGTATAACCAGCTTTTAAGTAGTGTGAAAATTTTTAAAGTGAGAGAGTAAAGGAATTAATATTTTCTGTTTTCAAGGTATGTCTTGCTACCTTAATTAGTTTTTGAAACATCCCAAACAAAATAACGCCACAGTAAAATTAGTTTAAAAAAAAAAACAAAACACATTTTCAGTAGCCTTCTATTTGGCATCTTGTCTACAACTAAACGAATTAGGATTGGTTTGAGTTATAACGGCAGAGGAAGTATCCTGTAGTTTTCTTCCTTTGGTCATTTATTCTTTTAATTATTTATTTAAGAAACATTCTTTGAATGCTGAAATAAAATACAAATAAAAATACAAAATTCTTGGGGTGCCTGGGTGTCTCAGTGGGTTAGGGCTCTGCCTTTGGCTCAGGTCATGATCTCAGGGTCCTGGGATTGAGCCCCAGGTCCTGGGATTGAGCTCGGGCTCTCTACTCAGCAGGGAGCCTGCTTCCCCCTCTCTCTGCCTGCCTCTCTGCCTACTTGTGATATCTCTCTCTCTCTCTCTCTCAAATAAATAAATAAAATCTTTTAAAAAAAATACAAAATTCTTGTCCAAAAATTAATGGTTCCTCGTAGGGCACGAAGATGGAGAATCAAGGAGAAATTTCTGATAGAAACATTTCTGATAGACATACAGAGAGACATACAAATCAGAGACATTTCTGATAGAATACAGTAACAGAGCCTTATATATGGTGGTAGGGGAAACAGCTAGCAGCCCCTAACTCTGCAGGAGGGGGCAAGAAAGGTATTTGCACATAAAACAGACTTTTCAGTGTGATCTTTAGAAGTGGTAAGGGTTTGCCAAGAGAGTACCCAAATAGTCACCCCAGGCACAGAGAACAGTAAGGTGCGTGCGGGTATATTTCAAAACCTGAAAACTTTCTTTAGCCTCAAATTGCTCGGAAGCATGCTTACTCATTTCAGTGACCTCGAAAGTAAATGACAACAGGGGTAACCAGATCCCAGGTTGTGTAATTAAAGTGTATGGGAATCATCATACTGGGGGCTAAGCTGCCTCCTGTTAGGCCCCTCCTCTACCCAGTGAGTTCCGTCTAATTAAGAAGACAACCAAGGCAGGGATGAAAACAGCATCAAATCAATCAGCAGCTGTCTTTAAAGAGCCTACGGCTGTCCATATAGAGATTTATAGATTAACTGCAGCACTTTGAATTGCACTGGGAAGAAAATTGGCAGCAGGTGCAAACTTCAGAGTCTAGATTTATTTTGCTTCAGGCAGCCAGACCCAGAGGTAGGTAGACTGCCCATTCCTGGCCCTCTGAAATTTGGTAGTGGTCCAACGGTAGCCCCTGTCAGGAAACCTATGTATAATCCAGGTACTTCCAAAGCTATCGTCGATGGGCATGAATTTATTAAAAAAAAAAAAAACTATGAAATTTTCTGATACTAGATAATAAAGGTAGAATTTTCTACAATTTGGGGATATTCAGCCAGGGATTTGGAGGATAAGATACCTATTTGTGCAATTCTAAAACCTTAATGATTGAGAGCTCTCTTTCCTCTGAAAGACTATTGGAAATAATATCTAAGAATTTTATTACAGGGCTATAGTTTAAACTATTATAACTTTGCACTTATATATAACACAGGGCATAAAATGTTAATCTTTATTTGAAAAAAATATAGCATTGTATTTTAGCATTGAAATAAGGGATTTTAGTCTAATCTCAACATGCCCTAAGCAATTTTTTTTCAAGGTTACAAATACATTATTATTATAATATATTGTCTGGGGTAATGCATATATTGTCTAGAATACAGTGAGTTCTAAGATGAAAAGCAAATATTTCTTTCTGCTTTGATGATTTATATCCTAGTGAATTAATAGCTCAATTAATGTACGTGTATTAAAATATATTTTTAATTTTAGGCCTAAGTAGTGTTTATGTAAGAGACTAAGTGATTTTGCTGAACTAGTTTGTATATATTTCCTCACTTACGTTTCATTTCCTACTCATCTTGATTTTGATGTCAGATCTGTTTCCTTTCTCATATTCACTGTATTTATTCCACATATTTACATTTTTGCTGAACACGGAGCTAGAATCCTGATGTTACCTAATGCTACTGTGAACTTGGGCTGGCGACTTAAGCACTCTGAGCCACTATTGACTCATTTTTAAAATGGTTATAATGATACTAGTTCTGCCTCTCTCACAGGGTGCTGGGACAGTCAGATGATTCAGTGCTTTCTAAAGTGTCAAGTTGCCCACAGTGAAAGAAAGTATCATATTGATCTGTGTTTTAAAGTTTGGATTTGTACATATCATAAAAGCAAGTTGTTTTCTTTAACAGAACTCTGACACTTTATTTGCAGAAGGAGAGAGCTTCACGCCGAGGTCAGATAACTCCCCCAGTAGTTTGTGTGTATATCTTTATGTCTGAAGTGTGGGTCCCACTGACAACTGCACCCTACTAACTCCCAGAGCTTCAACTCTATTTTCCTGCAGCCCAGGATTCATGAAGCAATACAATTTCACATCCTTTCCTAGCACCCTTTTAATGCTGCACGATGAAGAGTTAGGTAGCAGATTTATTTCATGAGAATAACTCCCCCAAATGCCAGCCACAGAGACTGTATACAGCAGCTCAGCACCTCAGCGATCCACTTCTGAGAATGATCCACACTCTTGCCTCTCATCTTCTTCCATTCTTTCCTCCTCTTGGTGGAACTTCTGTCCAAATCATTTTGCATTCAAGGTTTGTGGCTGCATAAACTATGTATGTATTTCTAGAGGAGTATGCGATGCTTCAAAATATGAGCTCTTCTTTAATGTATACTTTGTGGAAATCTCTGTTTGAAAGAAATACCACGCAATAACCGAGATTCAGGGACAGTTTAAAATGCCATCTCTTTGAAAATCTACCTTTGAGTAACAAAATTGTATTTCTCATTCCAGAACATGATGAGTGTATCACAAATCAGCACAACTGTGATGAAAATGCTTTATGCTTCAATACTGTTGGAGGACACAACTGTGTTTGCAAGCCAGGCTATACAGGGAATGGAACCACGTGCAAAGGTAAAAGGTTTAAATGCCAGTGGCTGGGACATTAAGGATAATGCAGTCCATCGTCACCTCCCTCCCCTTCTTCTCATCACCGTCATCTCCCTTCTGAGTAGTTCCTACAGCCACTGAGAGCTTTGTGGTGTGTCTCACAGTCTTCCTCCTGGGTTATGTCAGTGTTTACATGGCCAAACTGTTCAACGACGTTGATGTAGCATTCCTTGACCTCCACCACAGTAGTTTCCATCTCTGTTCCTGTCCCGCAGACCACACCCATAATCCCACCCGGACACTTTTGTATAGAACTATTCCACCTTCGAAATCTCAAATGTCAACTTTTTATTGTTTTACCCCAAGTCCTTCTGCTTCCAGTTGGCCCACTGTGTTCTTTCCATGACTCTTGATCTTCAGTTGTGCAGGTACATACAATTAACAGAATCACATCAGCTACAGAAGTACTTGCATTCTCTGATCCTCCCTTTTTTTCCAGCTTGCCAGTCTCCTCCTAGGTTCAGATACTTGTGTGTGAATCCAAATGTGACAGCTGCGTTTTTTTCACAGTACAGTCAGCCCATTCGTTCTACCACCAAAGTCCACTGTGAAATATCTCTATTGGGGGTCGTCTGACAGTGTTTCTTCTCTCCTTTCTTTTGAGCTATTGAGTACTACTTACCTGAGAATATGGGGTCACTTCTTGTGGTTTCTCATTTTTGCCGCTTTGTTAAGACCAATCAATAACTCTTTTAAAAGTCCTATGGCGCCCAGATGTTTCTTTCCATCAGTGGATGTCCCAGCTGTAGTAAACTGCCATCCGTTAATTTACTCTGTTGCTTCATCAGGTAGGCTTAAGCTTACCTACTACTTCACAAGGGGAATAGACTTTCTGTTTTAGAAACTCCACCAACTCCTGTAGGCTAAAATCCATATTCCTTATTAGGCCATATAGATTTTTTTTAATGATTTGTATAAAAACTACCCACTTCTCAAATACATGTGTCCATTAGCCTGGAGTTGACTGAAATTATAATCTGCTATGACACTGTATATGTGGGAGGTAGAAATAACTAGGGATGGTCCATGAGCATGGGTCTTAAGACCTAGTCTACAGTAATACCGTGGAGGTAGATAGCTATGGACCAGAGGATTCCTCCGCTTTTTAAAAATCTATGGGAATCTTTAATTTAGAGCAATGTGAACAGACCTACTCACTTGGAGGTCTAAATCCCAAAATATTTTGCCAGAGAAGCTATACAGATCCTGAGAAAAGCCAGATGTTTAAAGCCCATTCATAGTGTACCAGAACACCTAGGACTTCCTCAAAGTACCCAGATATACTGAAAATTGACAGAGGAGAGGGGGTTAAGATTTCATTTGGGAGCCCAACTTATCACTCTTATTTCTCTTTCACTCTGATTGCTAATTAAATGTGAAGAATAAAGCTTATAACATAAAGAACTCTTGCAATCATGAGCAGATGCAGACAGGTAATTCTTAGCTTTGAAGGAAGGAGAACTTTCATGGATCCAAAATTTCTGCTGGAAGTTGAGCCTCTAGGTTGCCTGAATAAAGACTCTCCAGTTCATGTGTGTATTCCTGCTGGGAGTGTCAAAAGCTGAGTGATAAGTAGTGTAGATGTAGTATCTGAATCATTGAGTCCTGTGCTGTGTCCTTGCACAGGATTTTAAGGAAGACACACACATGGTTTAGCAGATGGACTCTTTATTGTTTATGAGGTTTATATTCTCCATCTCTTTGCAAATCCTTGGTGACTAGGTACTCTTTTTGTCTGGGATAAAGACAGATTGGGACCCAAAATCAAAGAAGCCAAATGGCCTCTTTGTGCCCCTTCCTTTAACTCAGCACCAGAATCCCAGATGTCTCCATTTTACCACTCCAAGAAAGTACATCCTAACTAATGAGAGGAAGCACATGCCAGAAAACTAGAGAAAAAGCTTTTACCCCAATGCCTGGAACAAGCTGGTCTAATTCATCGATTACAGACCTTGCCAGCCTGAGGGAATGTCTTCAGAACCTTATAGAACCAAAGAACAAGCTAAAGTGGAAACAGAAGTATCTAAGGGTGCTCACGGTCACCCATCTTATTTTTGCCACCTTCTCTGAATTGGGCAACACCTCAAAAGGGCACCCTTGCAATGGCTCAGATCTTGGTTCCTTTTCCTACCCATAGACGAATTCCCCTCACTCACAAACCCACTCTAATACAGCAGACTTTGCAATGCCTTGGTCCTTGATCCTGGATCCTGACCTGTCCTCAGCAGAAGAATGCAAGGCTCTTTTCACTACAGCCAATTCTTACCATTGACCAGTTCATCACAGAGGGACTGATTTAGAACTTTGTGAAAGATGGGGCATTTCTCTAATACCCTGGCACATTGGCCAATGTGTAGAATGATCAGAGACTCATAGGAGTCAATCATTTTCTATTTCCTTACTGAGTCTTTAGATGGTAGTTTGCTCCTTAAGAAAACTCTAGGATAGTTTCCGTGTTTTCATTTCAAGCTGGACTGTTACAGTGAGATGCAACTCTAATTCTCATGTACTTCCTGTTGTGTGAGGTTACGGTTTTTTGCTAAAAGAAAGTTTAGCGTTAGGTGAAATATTTCTTTAATGTTGAAAAGAGTACTGCTTTACAAATTGGGTTGAAGTTTCTTACCTGTGTGGAAAGCTTAGAGGAATTTGAAATTATAATAACATATGTAATTTGATGTCCACATCCCAAGAGAATAAAGAAAAGCTGGGTTCGGAGTAACTTGGACTACTTTCTTCTAAAATGCTAACATTGTGTATCTGAATTATTTTTAGCATTTTGCAAAGACGGCTGTAGGAACGGAGGGGCTTGTATTGCTGCTAATGTGTGTGCCTGCCCACAAGGCTTCACTGGGCCCAGCTGTGAAACGGGTAAGAATATCATTCCATCTCCTGGAAAATGAATTTTTATGCCTATGTATAAAGTAATCCATGAGGAAAATAATGTTTCAACTTTCGAGTGGCTCTCAAAGCATGGCACTATTAATAAGGGAGTGTTGAGAGGGAGGAGGTAGGACGTTGCAGTGATGCATGCATATTCACTGGGCATTTCCCCAAAGTCATTCTTTGGAGGTTTTGCAGCTTGTAACTAGGAGAGTATTGAACTTTTTTAGAAAGCTACGTGGGGTTGGCCAGGATTTTGTGACTTCATAATTCGTTTTACTCATTTGGAGCCTATTTTTCCCGGAATCTGTATGATTATATTAAAGCATAGATTCCAAGCTTATGACCAGTTCACTTCCTAGGACATACTATTTCCTGCCTCCACATTTGAGAATTTTAAATAAGTTTTTGCCTGACTCATTCAATATTCATTCATTGTTATTTATTTACAAAAATTTAAAGTTTCCTACTTTCTAATTGTTCCTCATCCCAGTTCATTTTGAATTCACTCTTTCTGATGGATGCTAATACTAGAAACAAATATATACATGTATTAGATATTATATAATATGTATAACTGCATAGTCTGTGTATATATATCATATGATCCACATTAAGATATTTTGTCAGTTGAAAACACACCGTGAGAACATTGGCTCTTAAACTAAAATCATGTCGATAGTGGTTTTGGTTGCTTTGGGTTAAGTGGATTCTGATAGTAGATGACCTCAGGAAAGCCCATTATTCTCCCTAACAGAAAGCTGCTACTCCAGGGATGGGTGGTTGCCATCTTACATTACTTTCCATAAATCTCTGTTTAATAGATGTGCGTGTCCCGTCCACTTGCAGAGTAGTCTGGTTTAATAAAAACACTGATAGATAAGAACGTGAGACAGAAAATGTTCTGGACCATGTGGGAAATAAAAATTTTCCTGAACTGGTCCTGTCACTGTGCACAGAAGGATAACCACAGAAGGGTTTGCATCACTAAATTGTTTCTTTCTATACATACCTCTAAGTGATAATCCTCAAGCTTCAGGGACTATTGGGTTACAAATGTCTCTAATAGAAAATAGATGGTGGCCATCTTTGATATGTAGGACTCTTTCTTAAGGGGATTATTTCCTAAATCAGGAGTTCCAAACTCATTGTGCATGTGACTCACCCACGAGGCTTAACTTGTTAAAAATACAGATTTCTGGTAATTAACTATCATAGGATTTCCTAGGTCACAGTCAGGCACTTCTGGTGCCATGCTTCTGCAATGTTTCTATCCCATGGTCTCCACCAGTACACCCGAACACAACAAGGTAGCCGGCAGCCCTCCTGTACATCCACACGTGTGGTGACCATGTTTCCTGAATACAGTATTTGATGCTCCTTCTGGTATAGTCTGGATACAGAAATACTGGCTTTTTTCAGGAAATTTCAATGGTGTGTAATTTTGAAATAAATTCCTTTCCCAGAAAATCTGAGATGAATAATGGCCATGCCTAATTCTGCATATCATTCTTCCACTAGAAAAAAAAAAATTATGTATGAGATTGTGAAAATCTGGAATGGGGTGAGATTGATTTGAGTAATGTAAAATTTAAAACTAGGGAGCTAAAAATAACCCAACAGAATATTTAACTTTTTCTAATTATCTTTGAGCTTTCAGTCTATATGAAGACAATCCCAGGCTTACTCTAAGTAGCTATTTGTATCAGCCAAGGGCTTTGAGAAGGACAGAACAGATGTGGGTTCAAATTTTGCCCTATCCTTTACTTGTTATATGGCCTTGGGCAAGTTACATAACTTCTCAGTGCCTTGTACTATCTATACATCACCTACTCTTTATAAGTCTCTTCCAAGATAGGTATTGCCTCCATTTTTAAACAAAAATATTTGGGTTTAGAATGATTAATTTTTTTTTCTAAGGCCATATGATTAAACAGCTGAATACAAAGGTCTTTCTACTCCCAAACCCAGGTTTTTGTTTTTTTTGTTTTTTAATCTATATCATTTTTTTTCAAAGTTTCTTCTGAAGTCATTCTAATGACAGAGGAGAGAAAATGTCTTGACCTAGGCCCATCCTGAAAAGGCCCACCACAAGGGTAAATAAAATTTCTCCAAAAACTAATGTTTTTCCCCAAAATTCATTTATTTCTATTCCATAATATATGAAATCATTTAACTTACTGCCATTGAGTTAAGTTGGTGCTGTAAGACATGGGTCATAATCTGTCTCTGCCTTCTAGCATCTCCTGGCCCAAGACCACATTTCACTATTTGAGAAGCAAGGTATTCCTCACTCCTTCCTGAGAAGTTGTAATGCCTCAAAGCATCTGTCCCAGTTATTCCTCCAGGCCAGATCCTAATCCCTCACCTTCTAGCACCACCACTTTTGTTGATGTAACTATAAATAGAAGTTGTGCCCTTTAAAAAATATCTTTAGAGGGGAACCACATGAAATAATCTGTTCTCTCATGTATTTAACAAATATTTATTTAGGATCTTTTATATGCTGCATGCAGATCTAGAAATAGGGTATAGCAGTGAACAACACTGAGGTCTTAATCTGCATGGAAATTATGGTCTAGTTGAGTTAGAGGGTCTATAAATAGGAAAATAAATAAATACATAAAATAGTATCAGGTAATAACAAGAGCTATAAAGCAAACTAAAGCAAATAGTGTAAAATTATTTTTATTAACCTATGGACCTTACATATGAGGAATATTGTTGTTTTTGGTATTTACTTCATTAATAAAACCACTAACATCAGCTTCTATATCAAGTCCTAAAGTCTCAGTGATTAATACAAAAAGCATTTGCTCACTCACATCTCAGTTTGATATGTCAAATGTGGTGGTGGGGAGAGTGAGGGGGCATTGGGATTGGGCCTACTTAAGCCAGGCCCCCCGCTATTGCCATTTGATTAAGTTATGCCCAACACACAGCCTCTCTTGCCACAGAGAAGAGGACCACACAGAAAACATGGAGAATACACCCCCACTGTCACTGCCTCAGACCAGAAATGACGTGCACGTCCCTTCCTCTCACATATAGTTGGTAGGAGCTCACCACATAGACTTGAACAGTTTAGAAAATATAGCTGAACTGAATGTGCAGGAAGATGAAACTGGTTTGTGACCATTATGCCAGTCTTTTGCCATATCCTCTATCTGTCATTGCTGGTACTATTTAAACAATTCAAACCATTCTCTACATTGTCTCATCTATTCAGATGGAGGAATTTGGGTTACTTCCTTTTCAGCTTCTGCCTTCTTTCCACCTCTGGTGGGGATCCTTAACTTGGAATTGCTGAACCTCTGCAGGTCTCTGGATGGACTTTGGGAGTCCATGAATATACATATATACACTTTCCTGCAATATATACATATATACATATATACACTTTCCTGCAAAAAGAATTCAGAGCTTTTAAAGGTAGTATACAGATTCTATAATTTCTAAATAGGTAAAACCACTAGGGAGAGAATCTCCCATGATTCATAAAGTAAATGACCTGCTCTTTTATTCTGTGGAAGGTGATCCAGATGCAAATATCCAATGTCTTCCAGTATGTTTCTTTGAGGACCTTTAGTCTCAAGACCCCACACTGAACACATCATCTCCACGACTTTTGGCTTATCTCTTCTCCTTCTTCTATTACCAAACCCTGGTTCCTAGTCTGTATTTCAGTGAGTGGCCTTATCCACCAACTTTTGTTCACCAGTAAAGAATGAATCATCCCGCGCCTGGGTGGCTCAGTGGGTTAAAGCCTCTGCCTTCGGCTCAGGTCATGGTCGCAGGGTCCTGGGATCGAGCCCTGTATCGGGCTCTCTGCTCAGCAGGGAGTCTGCCTCCCCCTCTCTCTCTGCCTGCCTCTCTGCCTACTTGTGATCTCTGTCAAATAAATAAAATCTTTGAAAAAAAAAAAGAGAATGAGTCACCTCCCTCTTATTTCCTTTCACCTCCCACCAAATCCTTTTGGTTCTCTTTACTAGTGTCCATTTCTTTCCTTTCTGGCTGGACTACAGTAGCTCAGGGAGCTCAGGTGTATCTCTCTCCAGTTAGTTCTCCACAGAATATCTGAGCACAAATCTGACCATACCATTCTGTACTGAAAAAACCTTTAGCATTCCCCACTGACCTCACAGTTCCTAACAGACCTATATGGCCCTTCAATATTTGTCCCCTGCTTCTCTACCCAGCGTTCACCCCCTTGCCCCTCAGTCTCCTCACTTCACTTACAGCCCGAGGCATTGAGTCTCTTGAGGATGAAGGGTGTATCTTGTTCACTTTTGAATCTTCAAGACATAGGTAAATAAATAAAGACATAAATGAGTGGTCAGTTAAATGAGGAGGTAAAAGATATGATTGCATCATATTTGGTGGACTTTATTGAACATTAGTTTAAAGAGGCTTTCAGGGTCATCTGGTCCTAAAATCTCATATGGCAGATAAAGCAATTAAGGTACAGAAGGGTAAAGTAACTTATGATAAGGTGTTTCATTATAGATAGTGATCTACAATTTAGAACTCAGGTCTTCTGATTTCTAGTCCAGTGTTTCTCTTTTTCTTTGTTTCCTCCCTCTTTCCCTTGTTTCCTTCCTTCCTTGTTTCCTTCCTTCCTTCCTTTCTTCCTTTTTATCCTTCCTTCCTATGCCATGCTGTCTGTTCAGGAATTTATCCTACTATCATCTCTCACAAGGCCTGTGCTTTTTGTTATGCCCTCCCCTTCAACTGCCAAATAATTTTATTGTCTTTATCAGTGAAGACTGTGGCAGCTTTTCTCTCCCTAGGCAGGGAAAAATCATCAGGACTGTCAAGATTTTATAAGTATAGGAATGGCCTAAATCTTGGCCTGCTGGAGCTAGATGCTGCCTGATAGCTGAGAAAAGAGACTAATTCCTGGCCCCAGTGGCCCTCTGTTGAGCCCTTACAATGGAATCACTGAGCATGAAGTAATAGGATTTACTAGTTTCTTGAAAGATAATCTTAATGTTCAAGACCTTTACCAACCCTTGTTACTTTATTGAGAAGGGCTCCCCTGAAGCCCCATCCCTAATTTATTGAGTCTGTTTCTGCATCATGTATATCTTGCTGGAGTGGTTGAATCCCCTTACCAACCTCACAAAGAGGCTGCTCTGTGTATTTTCTTAGTGAGCAAAATTAATTTTTCATGACGTTTTTTAGCCGCTGTGTAAAATCACCCACATGTACAGCATAACTTCATTTTTAATTAAACATCCTAACATTCCATCAGGTGTTTAACTTGAATTTAGCAGGGTGATTATTTCTTGGATAACTCAATAAAATATATTAGAAATCTCTGTGCTGAGGTTTCACAGCTTTCTCATTGCCATACTGTATTTCTTACCCAATCACTAACCCTCAGCAAACATGTGTCTGATGACCTCATTAGGATGCAAAGCTGTCTTAGTATACTAAAAGTAAAGCTTTCAGTCGTCATTTACAGCAGAACTCGAGAAGATGTGACAGTCCCCTATAAGTAACTGCCGACTTAAATCAAATTAAAATATTTATAACTGGGGAAAAGTTGGTATCGAATGGCAGCACTAAAAAAGATAGGCTGTGGGGCACCTGGGTGGCTCAGTGGATTAAGCCGCTGCCTTCGGCTTGGGTCATGGTCTCAGGGTCCTGGGATCGAGCCCCACGTCAGGCTCACTGCTCTGCGGGGAGCCTGCTTCCTCCTCTCTCTCTGCCTGCCTCTCTGCCTACTTGTGATCTCTGTCTGTCAAATAAATAAATAAAATCTTTAAAAAAAAAAAAAGATAGGCTGTAATGTCAAAGCAGAGAAGATCAGACAGTTTGGTGATAAATGGCTTCTTTTTTTTTTCTGTGTGTAAAATAATGGGTTTCTTAGCCACTGATCAAAACATGAGATGAGATTTTAATTATCTTTAGTGAGTTTTTAAATGCATATAAATTCAAGTTGCATTCCTAAGTGTTTTTGTAGCTTTTTAATAATATCTGTGGTTTTAAAAAGATAAAATTAAGTATAAGCCATGTATGAATGTTGCTTTACTTCAAAGGTAACTACATTTTGATCGAGGTTGATTGATTTTAAAAAGTTTCCATTATTACTATTCGAGTGTAGGTAGTAAAAATCCTCTATTTCATTTATAGTAACAAAGTTATTTTGTTAGTAGTATGTATAGTTAGCATTTATTATTAATGTCAAATGGTATTATATTTCCTGATATGGTTAAATTAGCACATTTTTCACCATTAAAGGAACACATTTATTTAATTTCATGATCATGTAGCTTTCCTTTAAAGGCATATTTTTCAGAAGTTTATACCGTTTTATAGCATTTTACATAGGAAGAACAAAACTCAGAAACAAGAGAAAATTCAAATTATTTCTGGCATAGCATACCTTTCTTTTTTTTACCAAAATGACTCAGGGCAAAATTCCATTACCAAAATGTCTATCTTTTTGAGGGAGAAGATAACTTTAGTAAGACTTTTGAGATAATATAGTTAATAAGGAAAAAAAAAACAACTTTAGATACCTTTGCTTTACCAGGGTGATCTTTCTTAGTATTATTTTGAATTTATTTTGTTGAAGCTAAACAAATACCAATTTTGTAAACAAAAAGTGTTCAATACACTTTATTGTATGAAAGAAAACCCAGGATGAAGGCAGTTCAGCTTCTGATCCTTCAGTATCTATTGAAGTCACTTTTCCACAATTGAATTTCTCAGGGGAGAGACAAGGCACAGCTGATCATCTGGTGGTTTTTGTAATGTAGGATCCATACTCATGGAGGGATCCATTAATTTGCATTAGGTGGAATCTCCACTCATACTTCCTGAGTTGCTTCTGATCTTTAAACTTGGTATTTAATGATACAAGTGGTTGAGTTACATTTGATGAATGAATGTGTCTTAACGAACTTCGGATGAATCACAGATTTAGGTCTCCATGTGACTTTTTCTTGTCATAAAATTTTTAAAAGAAGAAACTGAAGAACTCTCACGGAAGGCTTTTTGACCATACATTGCATATGAGTTAACTTGCGTTCTTAAGATACAGCTTCTCTTTATGTAGGTGATCCTTAACCTTTTTTAAAATAACACTTTATGGGGTGCCTGGGTGGCTGAGTGGGTTAAAGCCTATGCCTTTGGCTGGGGTCATGATCCCAGGGTCCTGGGATTGAGCCCCACATCCCGGTTCTCTGCTCAGCAGGGAGCCTGCTTCCTCCCTTCTCTCTCTGCCTGCCTCTCTGCCTAACTTGTGATCTCTGTCTGTGAAATAAATAAATAAAATCTTTAAATAATTGATAACCCTTTAATTGATTAATATTATGCCAAACCCTGGTCTCCCCCAAAGCACTTAACATAATGGTCAAGAACATTAAAAATTGGATCATAGGGGAAGGGAGGGAATAATTAAAGAAGAAAAAAACAGAGAGGGAGACAAACCATAAGAGACTTAATCTCGGGAAACAAACTGAGGGTTGCTGCACAGTGGTGGGAAGGGGGAGAGGTGGGGTGGCTGGGTGATGGACATTGGGGAGGGTATATGCTATGGTGAGTGCTGTGAATTCTATTAAGACTGATGAATCACAGATCTATCTGTACCCCTGAAACAAATAATGCATTATATGTTAATTAAAAAAAAACAAACAGGAAAATTAAAAAAAAAAAATTGAAACCAGAAGGACATCCATCAGCCTGAGTCCCAGCTCTACTGATGACCACCTGTGTGACCTTTTCTATGTTATTTTGTTTTTGTGTGCCTTAATTTTCATATGTATGAAGTGAAGGATGATAATATCTACCTCATGGTTCTGTTCTAGAAATTAAATGAAATAAAGTAAGCAAGGCATACAGCATCATTCTGGAACATTATAAGTACTCAATAAATGATACCCAATGTGAATGTATTATACATTTTAAGTAAAATGTTGGGTACAGAACTGATACCCTGAGTTATTGCAAAATAAAGGTTAAGAATAAGAAATGATTCTAGTTTTCTTGATTCATTTATAAACTAACTTTAAGTGTAGCTTTACTATACTTTGATGCTTTAAAATCATTAAGTTAGCCATTTGCATTCTTTACATTTACTTAAAATTGCTTTAATTCTAATGCAAATCTTAAAAATTAATCTTTTATGGAAATCTAAGTCTTTGTACTGTTTAAAAAGTAGTCAAAAGTTCTTGTGTTAAATCTCAAAGTCATTTTTCCAAGTCCTTCAGGTTAATTGGAAAAAATCTTACTCTTTCCATGTATCAGTCATGTATAATAGATAACAAATCTGATGGGGAAATATTTCAGACTCTTTTATTGTAGGGTCTACCTAATTAACATTGGAAATGAGGACACATCATGGAGTTAATATAAGGAGAAAAAAATAGCTTTCAACCTGTTGGAGGACAGGTCTCCAAGAAAAAAAGCCTAGTGGAATTATTTGGGAATTTGGAAAAGATCTTCACTTTTGCTTTAAAAACATTGATAATTTTTTCAGTGGGTCACCTATGAATATATTATATTGTGTTATATCCCTGAATTCCTAAAATCCATTCCCCCCTTATTTTTTATTACTTAAACTAAATCAAATAAATTCACTTTTATATTTTTATTTGATATTATTCTAAAATTAATTAACCAAATACTTCATTAATATTTTCAACAAGTAGTATATGCACATAGTATAAAATTTAAAAGGGCAAAGAGCATATGACAAAAAGTAAATTTTTGTACCCTTTTCCCAATCATTGCTTTTTTTTCTTGCTTAACAATGTATCTTAGAACCCATACTGTCATTACATCCTCATTAGACAGAGTGATTCAAGTAAGAAAGCCAGTTTTATCAGAGATTGCTGCATTCCGATAGCAGATTTTCATTTGTAACTCTGTGCTTGCCAATAAGAATGCACATCTTGGGGGTGCTTGGGTGGCTCAGTGGGTTGAGGCCTCTGCCTTCAGCTCAGGTCATAATCTCAGGGTTCTGGGATCCAGCCCCCCATCGGGCTCTCTGCTCAGTGGGGAGCCTGCTTTCCTTCCCCTCTGCCTGCCTCTCTGCCTACTTGTGATCTGTAAAATAAGTAAGTAAGTCTTAAAAAAACAAAAAAAGAATACTCATCTTGGGGACCAGATCTTTCTCTTCCTTTGGGCACCTCCATTCTTTGTTTGGAAGTGTTCTGTAATTTTCTCATTCATAAATTCTAATTTTTTTTATATAGATATGCTGATGAACTTTTGTTCATTACAAGTGATAACAGGACAGATTTCATATCCGGAAGAGACATGAAAACGTGATAAAGACATGAACAGCTATTTCAGTCTTAGTCTTGTTTAATTCAAAATATCTCGAGGATGCAACATTAAATATATACTCAAATTATTTTAGCTTCTTGCATTCTGTTTCTTCCTTCTATGTTTTGTTTCTTTCTTCCTGAGGGACCTATATTAGTACTCTCTAGGTGGGTCTGTTAGGGGCAAACTCTCAGCATTGGTCTGAAATGGGCTTTATGCCATTTTACATATTACATATACCATATTACACTTAGGTTAGTTAGGTGTCAATTTCTAGATTGTTCTCTCTCTAGAACCACTGTGAAGGCACAATCCCATCGCTTTTCAGGCCTCTGAGGTTTCTGTGTAGAAGTCCACTGTCAGTTCGATTGTAATTCATTTGAAAATCCTTTTTTACTTAATTGCTTTTAAGATCCCTTTTTCTTGGAGTTTGTGGTTTCAACGTTTCATGGCTGGGGATGAATTTATTTTTATTTATCTTGCCTGAGGATCCTTTAGACTAGCGAATTAAAGGAGTACTCTTTTTCATCCATTGTGGAAAACACACAGTCTTTATCTCCTCAAACATTGTTTCTTTCTCATTCTCTTTATTCTTTCCTCCTGGTTTTCCTATTGGATATATGTTGACTCTTATCTCTCTATGTTTGGTATTTTCCATCTCTTTATCTCTTAGTGCTATGCCCTTTGTGATTTCTTCATTTCTGTCCCCCAGTCTATCAGTTATCTCCTCAGCTTTGTCTAATCCTTTGTTTAGCTGATCCATTGATTTTTTTTTTTAAGTTTAGTTTAATAACTATCTTTTTTGCTTCTAAGTCTACTCTTTTTCAATTTTTTGGTGCCTTTCCTCTTTGCTCTTATTCTTGTGATTTTGATTCCTTCCTTTATGTCTTTAACAATTTTAAATATGCTTACATTACATTGTCATCTTTATCATTTTGCTCTATTTGTAAGGGAGTCTAAATCTACCTTTTATTATGCTAGTTAGCTATTGCCACTGATGTAGTGTTTCCTCATGTGTTTTGTGCTTTTGATGTCTGCCCTTACCTTCATTGAAGATTTACCTGGGAAACCTGAGGTCTTTTCTCTCCAGAGAAATTTTGCTCTTACTTCTGCAGGTATGGCAGGAATATTACAGTTGATGTTTGGGTTAATTTCTTTGCCAGGTGGTATGCCACATTAGTGACATAAATTTGAATCTCATAACTCTGTAAGAGAAACACTTTTTTTTCTCCCCACCCAAATATCAGCAAAAAGAGAGTGTCTCCTCCTAATCTCTAGTGCTAGTGGTGGTTTTGTTTGTGTGTATGTTTCTACCCTACATTTAAACTGATGGAGGGCCCCTTCAAGGATCCTGTTTAGTGCTGAAGCCTTAGACCTTGTATTGGACCACATCTTCTCTGCTGTTGCTATGTAAGCCATAAAGTCCAGATCTGATGTTCAGCTTCCTGATGGATAGGAATTTCCATTTTGTAAATGAGCTAAGTTATGAATTTCCTGTAATGTGTTTTCAAGCCCTGTGTTTTGTAGGTAAGTTTTCATGTTATGCAATTCTGAATATTGCTGGGATTGGAAAGAATAAGTATTTTGTTGATGCCCTCAGGAGAGGGGAATTCTTGTCACTCATAAATCTGCAGATAGTGAGGGGAGACACATGGTGACAAAAGGAAAATGGGGTGGAATATGGGAAGAAACAATGGTAATAGGACCAAATTTGTGGAATTCACTAGGTACGGAGCTGGGGATGTGGCTGCTTCTTTCTCTTTGCTAAATTTCTGATGTTCCTGAGAAAAGTCTGTACTTTTTCTTAAAGGGTCTTCATCAATGGTTAGTTTCCATTTCATTCTTCACATAAGCTTTCTGGAAGAAGCCACTGAGATGTAGGTACAATAAACCCATAGCAATCAGCCTTATTTATACATTTATAAGTATATATAAATTTATATCACACACACACACATATAAATCAGCTTTATCTGCTGATTGTTGGCTGTTTTGGGGGGTGCCTGGATGGTTCATTTGGTTGAGCATCTGACTCTTGGTTTTGGCTCAGGCTATGATCTCAGGGTCATGAGATCAACCTCGAGTCAGGCTCCATGCTCAGCACGGAGTCTGCTTGGGATTCTCTCTCTCTCTCCTCCACTATGCCCCCTCCTGCTTGCGCTCGCTCTCTCTCTCTCTCTCTCTCTCGCTTGCTCACTCATAAATAAATAAATAAATCCTTAAAAAATGAAAAACCTCACTTTTTTGAGAGAATACAATATTTTCTAGTAATTTTTTTTAGACTTAAAGGAAAATGTGGTGTACAAAGATAGACTTAAATAAAAAATCTGGATGTAAAGTCAAGTCAAGTCAAAGAAGATGGATCTGATTTACAAAAGACATGAATTGGGGGGGGTAGTTAATAGGATAAAAGACAGAACAAAGATCAAAGTGATTCAGATATCAAGAACAATGGGATTGAATTAACACTATGACCTGTAACAGACATGTGAAATTAACTCCTGTAGTTGTCCTGCTCTCAGCTCCAGTAAGGCCACACTATTTCTACCAGTATTTTATTTTTAGATTCTTAATTCTGATCACTTCCATCTTGGGCCTGTGTTCATTGTGTCCTTGGCCATAACCTTGTTTTTCTTCTTTTCTTTAGTTGCCTTGCCCACCTCCCCTGTTTCCCCACTCCCTCCCACTAGAGCATGGGTTCCTTGAAAGTAGAGGGGAAGCCTACAACTTTGTGTTTCTCATAGGACTTAGCATCACGTTTTACATCTAGCAGGCAGGCAATGAATATTAATAAAATATAAGTGCATTCTTGCCTTTGGGTTAAAAAAACAATTACATGAGATAGAAAACTTAAATTGTTTCATGCTTTTCTTGACTACTGATGCCAAGTTAAGTATGAGCCCCAAGTATAATGCACCAGCTCTAAAAGAAAATGCATACTTAGCCTTTGCTCCTGCTGAGTATACAAACAATACAAGTAATAATAGTCTCCCTGAATTCTATATACTCATTCCACAGTGGAATATTGTGTTCACTTTGGCCAACAGATTTCAAGAGGTTACTGCAAATGGGAGTGTGATCAAGGAAAAGTTAGCTGGAAGATGAAAACTCTAGTGGATATAAAAGTATGGTTGAACAAACCTGAGGTGTTTAACCAAGAACTGAAATAAATAAGAAAACTAAAAGGCAGCATGAAACTACCCTTAAATATAGTAAGGGCTCAACTAGTGTCTGGATTTTGAATTAGACTATTACATGTAGCTCCAGTGTGCAAAACTAGTAAATTTACCAGGACCCTCAAATAAGAAACATGCTGATCACAAGAACCATATGAAAATGGGGTGCACCAGCCTGCATGTTCAAGTAGAATCTGGATGACCAAATGTCAGGACTACTGAGGGCCCGTAGGACTCACCCACTGGATCTAGATGGCCTGGTTCATGCAGGTAATCTAGGACTCCTGTTTTGATTTTTCATAATAGTAGCTATTTTAAACTGTATGTCTATAGGCATTTCCTTCAATAATAAAGAGGCAGTGTAGGTTGATGGTTAAGAATTTGAGAGTGGGCTGGGAAGATGAATCTCTGGGTATAATTCCAGGCTCTATCATTTTGTGAACTTGGACAAATTACTTAATTTGTATGTGTCTCAGTCTCTGTCTTAAAATAGAATAATAATAAGAATACTTATTTTATTTCATTGTTGAGGAGATTACATGAGTCAACAGCAGGGATTCAGTAAATGTTAGCTATTATTACGACCTTAATCCTAATCCCTACAATAACCCTCTACAGTAGTTATTATTACCTGCTGAGGAAACTGAGGTTCACAGAGATTAAATGATTTGCTCTGCTGTATAGCCAATGAAGTGGGGAAAAGAAATCATGCCTGGGGCTGATGAATTAATCTGCACTCTATCTGCTCTGATATTTGGCCTCCAGTGTGTCGTAAAGATGATTAAATGCCTTTGCAATGGCAGCAAACTTTATGGAATAAAGGTGCCAAATTATCTAAATTAAACATTTATTAAGCTCTGTGCACACATAGCACAACGTGACATGTGTATGAAGATGCAGAAAATAAAACACAGTTCTTTTCTCTTGGGAGTTTATATCTCTTGTCTGATGCCCACGGGAGCATTTTATCTACATAACAAGGAAAGAACAGGTGGGTTCAAAAATAATAGTAATACCTTTTAAGTGATTGCTAACTACTAATCTTGTCTGGGTTGGTAACCCCAGAAGAAATTGCTCTTCAAAAGAATGAATGCTGGAGCTGTAATCCCAGCAGCTGTAATTTACAGGGGAAGGCTTCATGATAATCTCCTACTGGTGGGACCTAGGAGGCAGGCAAACAGCTGATTAAATGTGTGAAAAGTACACTCTCAAGTATTAGGGTTTTCCTTGCCGATTTTCTCAATATTCATGTCTGAGGATAATTATAAGGCTGAATAAGAATGAACTTGGACCTCTTGTTTAATAGAAAGCCTTAACAAAACAACTTAAAGGAATTCTCTGATATTCTTAGTCTTTTAAGATGTGGAACTCTTTCTTGTCCTTCTTAGATGAGGTGCACTTTCATTTGCTTTGAGCAACCTTTAAAACATGAATCACTCACGTGAGCATGTTTTTTTTTCTTCCGATTTTAAAAGGCCCAGCTCCAGTCCTAAAATTAACCTTAGCTTTTGTCCTTTTTATATAAAGCTGAGTATATTTTTATGACTTCATATCATTCTCTTTAATGATGTTTAATTCAAGGAAAATAAAATCAGTTGACCATAATTGTCTTTTTTTTTTTTTTGCTGGAAAATCAATCAATAGAATAAACTCTGTAAACAAGACAATTTATTATATATTATTGCAATCTTCTTGGTTTTGACCATTTATAACCAAAAGAAATTAATTAAAACACAGTTGCCTATAAACAGTCCTAAAGAAGCAAGAAACAAGAGTGAATTTCATATTATAGGATGCATAGCCATTATTCAATGAATGATGGGTAGGAGATCTTTTCCATAAATCATAAAACTTAATTATAAACCAAAGTGTGCTGAATCTGTTACAGAGATAATTTTGCACCCTACACTGCATGAAAGGCAAGATTTAGTAAGTGTCTAAAATCAATAAGATTAGAATCAATCAGCTAATTTTAGTAGGAGCAAAAAGGAGGAATTGTTAGATTTTGTTGGAATTATTAATAAATATTTATAATCTGAGATTAGACATTTATCTTCAAGTTGACATTCTTAAAAAGTAAATACAGGCATACCTCATTTTACTGTGCTTTCCTTCATTGCATTTCACTGACACTGTGATTTTTATAAGTGGAAGTTTTGTGTCTACTCAGTATCAAGCAGTTTATCCACACCATTGTTCCAACAGTATTTGATCCCTTTGTGGTTCTGTGTCCCATTTTGGTGATGCTCATGATATTTCAAATTTTATCACAATTACTATATTTGTTAGGGTGATCTGTGATCAATGATCTTTGATGTTACTATTTTAATTGTTTTGGACCACCATGAACCTCCCCCATATAAAACAGTGATCCTCGATGATATATGTGTATGTTCTGAATGCTCCACTGACCTACCCATTCCCCAATCTCTCTCCCTCTCCATGGGCCTCCCTATTCCCTGAGATATAACAATATTGAAATTAGGCTAATTCATAACTCTACAGTGGCCTTGTAACTATTCAACTGAAAGGGTCACTTTCACTTTATTTTTTGGAAGATTTTTTTTTAATTTATTTGAGAGAGAGAGAGAGAGAAGGAGTGGAGGAAGGGGGAGAGGAAGAGGGAGAAGCAGACTTCCCTCTGAGCAGGGAGACTGGATGTAGGGCTTGATCCTAGGACCTTAGATCAGGACCTGAGCTGAAGGCAGATGCTTAACCACCTGAGCCACCCAGGCACCCCACACCTGTCTCCCTTAAAATCAAAAGCTAGAAATGATTAAGTTTAGTGGGAAAGTCATGTCAAAAACCAAGATAGGTTGAAAGGTAAGCCCCTAATGCCAAAGAGTCAAGTTGTGAATGACAGGAAAAATTCTTGAAGGAAATTAGTAGTACTACTCTAGTGAACACATGAATGATTTTTTTAAAAAGGTGAAAGTTTCGGAGCATGTTTTGGTGGTCTGGATAGATCATAACATGAACATAAAAGTGCAAGATGATGCAAGTGCAAGTGATCCAGAAGAGCTAGTTGAGATAATTGATGAAGGTGGCTACACTAAACAGATTTTTAACCTTGAGGAAACAGCCTTTCTATTGGAAGAAGATGCCATCTAAGATTTTCATAGCTAGAAAGGAGTCAATGCCTGGCTTCAAATCTTCAAAGATCAGACAGACTCTTCTTAGTGGCTGATGTAACTGATCACTTTAAGGTGAAACCAGTGCTCATTGACCATTCCAGAAATCTTAGAGCCCATAAGAGGTATGCTAAATCTACCCTGTAAATGGAACAACAAAGGCTGGATGACAGCATATCAGTTTATAGCATGGTTTACTGAATATTTTAAGCCCATTGTTAAGACATGCTGCTCAGAAAAAAAAGTTCCCCTCCAAATATGACTGCTCATTGACAATGCATGGGATCATGCAAGAGCTCTGATGGAGATGTATAATGAGATTAATGTGGTTTTAATGCCTGCTGATACAACACCCATTCTGCAGCCCATGGATCAAGGAGTAATTTTGACTTTCAGGTCTTTATTATTTAAAAAATACATTTTGTGAGGCTCTAGCTGCCATGGATAGTGATTCCTCCAATGTATCTGGGCCAGTATATTGAAAGCCTTCTGGAAAGGATGCAAGGGTGGTTCAGCATTGGCAAATCAATCCATGTGATAGAACAAATCAATAAGAGAAGAGAAAAGAACCACATGGTCCTCTCAACTGATTTAGAAAGAGCATTAGACAA